>PVIA01005330.1:0-117626 GCA_004024845.1 Tonatia bakeri
AGGAGTTATGTTACTATCATGGTCTTCTATATAAATGGCAGCAGAGGATATTGTGTGTTTTAATATTAGGTACCATTAATTCTAAAATTAAACCATGATGCTGGTGTATTTCATTTCAAGAAGAAAATACAGTGGCTGACAGCCACAAGTTCCTTATTAAAATATGCCCTTTTATGTGGAAAGCTCTTATTAAAGCCCTTTACCTCAGCAATTTATTTTGAGCCAGAAGCTTCATTTGGTGGTTTTTATTGGAGCCAAAAATTCGATTATGCACACAAATTACACGTCTATAATTCTCAAAAGGGCTCTTGCAGTGCCCAGATCATTTCAGACATAACACTAGATTTTACCTGGTTGGAATATCAACAACACTTCCATATGCCAAATGACTTTAAGTTAACTGTTGCTTCAGGGATATTTGAAACATTTACTTTTCAAACACACAATGCAATGAAATCTTCAAAATCACACACACGGCAGGGGCCAAATTCAGCCTACATGGGAGCTTGCAAAGACCCATTTCTACAGCTGAGGATTATCCCAACAAAGAACCTTCACTTCCCTTATTTCCTTTAATTTATTCCACATTCTGGTGGGACCCACAGAATCATCTGTTGTTTAATAGACAAAACAGCAATTCTGAGTGTCTAATTCATCATTGGAATTTCAGGGGTCCAAATGTCTGTCCCCTCCTCGCCCGACAACTTGTCCACTTCCTTGTCCATCACTGTGTGGGAAAACTCGATATCCCTAGATCATGAATATGTACATTTGGTTAAAGTCTTGTCCCCATTTCACAGACTGAACTGTCCGTGTAAACATATAACCTCTACCTTCTATATAATTGTACAGCATAACTGTGACGAAACGTCAGGCTGGAGCACACGGCGGGCCTTTGGAGGCCCAGCTACCACTGCGCGGGAGATGCTGAGGCCACAGGTGAGCTGAGGCCACAGGTGAGCTGAGTGCAGTGTGACCCCACACATTCTTTAGCAAGTTCCCAGAGCTGGAACTAAAATGCTACAGAAAAAATCCGCACCCTTCCCTGAACAATCCCTGAAGTTATCACATTCAGAATGGTGCTTTAAACTCTTGGTATTCTAATTAAAGTGGTATTTAATACTTTGAGTATTTTCTTGGTTTTGGTTTATTGTATTTTCTTAGACACAGTACAAAATGAGGCTTCATGTGGACTAGGGAAACACAACATTGACCAAATACTTGGTTAGGTGAAACAGTAAGTATTATGAAATAAAATAACACCATTTTTTTTTCAAAAAAGATAAATCTAGAATGAAATGTAAATACCCCCAAAATTTTTAGTCAGGGCTACATTGACCAGCATCTCTTAAAGTTCTAAAGTAAAATTTAAAGACATGCTTTTCCCCTCTAAATTGGAAAAAAAAGACATAGAACTGTCATTATTTGCACGTCAATGTGAGAAAGAGAAACATTGGTTGATTTCCTCTGCTATGTGGCTGGACTGGGGGTCCAAGCCACCATCTATGCATGTGCCCTGACCAGGAATCGAACCCACAGACTTGTGGTGTATGACACTCCAACCAACTGAGTCACACGGGCCAGGCCCATTTAAACCATTTTGATGTGTGCAGTTCAATGGTATGAAGTACATTTGTATTGTTGTGCAAGCATCACCCTATCCATCTCCAGAACTTTTTCATCTTCCCAACGGGAAACTCTATTCCCATTAAGTAATAACACCACCTTTCCCTCCCCTGGTGACCACCATTCTGCTTCCTGTCTCCGTAAATTGCACTGTTCTAGGCACCCCATATACGTGAAACTGGCTGGCTTAATTTTAGAAGATTCAAGTGGAATAAAATTTATCTTAAGCAATAAACACAACAAGCTAATTAACTTGCCTTTTATTTATGTGTAGACCTCCTGTGGTTGGCTTAGGTACCTAATTCTGAATAGAAGAAAAGCCCTCCCTTCGTGCTCTAAAACGATCACAAATGGTTTTCAGTGTATTACATGCACTCTTCCATTTCAAGGGCATTCATTCGTCCTTCAGCTCCTGTCGTATTCCAGATACTATGCTAGGCAGGCCCTGAGGATGAAGTGGCAATTAGGATGGATGCAGTCCCTAACTTCATACAGCTGGAGGTACAAGGGTAACAGAACATTGGAAGACTCTAATAAAGGTTCTTCTAGGGGAAATGAGGGTGCTTCAAGATGCACACAGGAGAAGCATCACCCTCAGCCTGGGGAAAGGGAGGCTCCCAGGGAAGAAGAATGCCAGAGGAGGTGGGAAAGACAGCAAGAAGTAGGCGGTAGGAAAGACCGCCCCCGCCCCCCCTCCACACACACCAGGGATGAGCCTGTGTGAAACAGACTGGGGGCAGTTCTGTGGAGGACAAGTCACATGTGAGACAGGCGCAGAGAGGAATGAGATAGCGTCCCAGGGTACATGGGACCTTACGGAAGTCACGCCGAGTGGTCTGCATTCCTTCCCCAAAGCGATAGAACGCTGTAGACGCAGCATCCCCGGCCTTTCTGGCACCAGGGACCGGTTTGGTGGGAGACAGTTTTTCCATGGTCTGGGGGGTGGGGGTGGATGGTTTCAGGATGATTCAAGCACATTCCTTTCAAGCTCACCTGACAGGCCAGGACTTAGCAGGCCGGGACTTGTACTGGTCCTTGTCCCGGAGGTTGGGGACCCCTGCTGTAGAAGGATTCTCGGCAGTATTGTGACATGATGATATTTCAGAATGCTCCCTGTGTCTAGACTTAAATTAGACGTGGGGGGAAACCTGTCCAGGAAGACTCTAGCGAGACTCCAGGGATGACAGTGGCGTGAGTCCCAGTAAAGGCAGTGGGAGAGAAGGAAGAGAAACCTCTATCGAATTCCTTTAAACCAGCATAAATATACACAATTTTAAGAGCACATACAAAATGGTTAGATAAAATTATGGTTTTTCCTACAGTGTCTCATGCATTCATATGCGAATAAAACCAAAATTATTGAAATTGGGTAATAAAATGAAAGGGCTTTTAAAAAGAGTTTGACCTTAGATTTGGAAATTCAGTGAGAATTAGAAAAAGTAGATTTCCACCTGAGAGAGCCTCCACTTCACAATTTAGGAGAATACAGCTGAAATAAGAATGCTCCAATAAAGGAAAGAGGTGAAAATGAGAAACAGCAAGTAGTTATAAACAGACTGCTGAACACAGCTGTTAGGAGTCACACCCCGCGCTCGGCCCGCACCCTGGTGAGGATGTGGGCTGCAGAGCGACAGCCACAGTGTGTGAGTGCGAAGGAAACACGAGTGCAGGAAACTGCCAAGTGCGGCGACAGAAAAACCTTCCACTTGTTTATGTGTCTGTCTACATTCACATACGTAGGTAGTGAGAAAGCATCCAATTTAAAATCGTGGGGACTTGTTTACAGAGTTTAAAAAAAATAAAAAGTCACAGCTCTAGCCAGGTAGCTCGGTTGGTTAGAGCGCTGTCCCCAGGTGCCATGGTTGTGGGTCCGATTCCCACTCAGGGCACATGCAAGAAGCAATCAGTGAGTGCATCAATAAGTGGAACCACAAATTAATCCCAACCCCTCTCTCTCTGAAATCAATTTTTAAAAATGTCATTGCAATTTTTGACAGTGATGAAAATTTCCTGGTCTAATTTCAGAGAACTGGCATCTGTGTGGTTATCTTAATGGACACCTGTCTTCAATAAATTAATATGAAACTTAGGGGGCATTATGCATTCTTAGAGTATTTCCCAAAACTCCTAAAAGTGATAGGGCCAAGTATCCTGACGTTTTTTGAACTGCTGAAGTTAGTTTTGCTTTGTTCCCTTAAATGGTTCCAGGCAGATTTATTAGGTATACGTGACAAACAGTAAACTCCACGTATTTAAAATGTACAATCAGATAAACTTCAGCATTGTGTTTACTCATGAGACCATGGGTAATTAAGAATTTTATAACTTTATATGATACACACGCACACACAATTCTGCCTTTAATGCACTTTACATAAACATGTTCCTTTGATAGACACCAGTCGTTAATAAATATCAAAAAGCAGCAACTGAGCCAAGGAAACTCCTGACAATGTCGCCGACATCTGGACACATACATCCATTTGAAAGTTAGCGATCCGAACAGAAGAACCTGGAAAAAGAATTCGTGTCCACCTGATACTCAGTGATAAACAGTTATCACCAAACGTCCAGGATGACGCCAGGGGCAGTAACAAAACAGGCCAGTTAAGTGCAAACGGAATGGTCTCAGGTTTATGGAAATTAGAAGCTCTGGGCTACTATCCAGAACAGTCACATTGCCCATAAAATTCTCCTTCAACCTGAAAGTACAGGAATCCCCGTAAGTCACACTGTGTCCCTGTACCCGGGCTGCGCCAGAGACAGCTCAAATGACCCGGAAGCCACCGACGCCTCTGTCAGCCCCAGCCTTGGTTCTCCTACTTTTTCCAGCACATCAGTTTCCTCCTGCTGCTCCCCTGGCTGGCCCTATTTCCGACCCTCTTCCCCCTGTTCTGGTGACTCTTGTAGACCCTTGTACAGGGCTCCTTATTCCCATTGGTCTTCCCAGCTTCTGCCACGCATCTATCAGTGGTTCTCGGATTGGCACGCCTGGAGGCAGCTGCGGGTTAACAGCGAGAGCTGTGGGTTCTGAAAGTTTCCTGGATTCGGAAGAGTTTCCTCACATTATTGTGACTTTAACCCCTTCCACAATTGAACACTCACTAGCTTGGTGGTGGTGCGGTACTACATCAGGCATTCTCCACATGTAGTCTCATTTAACCCCTAGAGCAAACATCTGTGTGGGAAATTCATTGTTGTTGACATTTTGCAGATGAGAGATCTGAGAAGGCCAGCGACTCATCCGAAGTCACACAGCTAATAAACACCTAGAGAAAACGCTGCGATTCTCACTCCAGGGTGCCGGAACTGTTTCTCCGTTGAGCATTTAAGCCTCAGGGGGTCCTTCAGCGTTTTCCCTTCACCTGTGACATGATGATCAAATCGGCACAAATGTTTTCACCATTTTGGCACCAAGTTCAATGTTTTCTAAACTCGAAACTGTATACCATTACTGAGAAGCCATATGAAAAGAATGCACACAATTTTGTGGCTGACATATATGTAACTTTCTAAAGGACAATTGGGTAATATGCCTTAAAAGTTTTGAAAAGTGTTCATTTTTATGTTTTTAATATATTTTATTGATTATGCTATTAGAGTTGTCCCATATCCTCCCCTTTATTCCCCTTTGCCCTGCACACCCCCTCCCTCCCACATTCCCCTTTTTAGTTCATGTCCATGGGTCATACATATAAGTTCTTTGGCTTCTACATTTCATATATTATTATTAACCTCCCCCTGTCTATTTTCTACCTACCATTTATGTTACTTATTCTTTGTACCTTTCCCTCCTCCCTCCCCCTCCCACTGCCCCACTAATAACCCTCGATGTGATCTCCATTTCTGTGATTCTATTCCTGTTCTAGTTGTTTGCTTAGTTTGTTTTGTTTTTGTTTTAGGTTCGGTTATTAATAACTGTGAGTTTGTTGTCATTTTACTGTTCATATTTTTTATCTTCTTTTTGTTAGATAAGTCCCTTTAACATTTCACATAATAAGGGCTTGGTGATGATGAACTCCTTTAACTTGACCTTATCTGGGAAGCACTTTATCTGCCCTTCTATTCTAAATGATAGCTTTGCTGGAGAGAGTAATCTTGGATGGAGGTCCTTGCCTTTCATGACTTTGAATACTTCTTTCCAGCCCCTTCTTGCCTGTAAGGTTTCTTTGAGAAATCAGCTGACAGTCTTATGGGCATTCCTTTGTAGGTAACTGTCTCCTTTTCTCTTGCTGCTTTTAAGATTCTTTCCTTCTCTTTAATCTTGGCTAATGTAATTGTGATGTGCCTTGGTGTGTTCCTCCTTGGGTCCAACTTCTTTGGGACTCTCTGAGCTTCCTGGACTTCCTGGGAGTCTATTTCCTTTGCCAAATTGGGGAAGTTCTCCTTGATTGTTTGTTCAAATAAGTTTTCAATTTCTTGTTCTTCCTCTTCTCCTTCTGGCACCCCTATGATTTGGATGTTGGAACATTTAAAGTTGTCCTGGAGGTTCCTAAGCCTCTCCTCATTTTTCTGAATTCTTGTTTCTTCATTCTGTTTTGGTTGAATGTTTCTTTCTTCCTTCTGGTCCACACTGTTGATTTGAGTCCCGGTTTCCTTCCTGCCACTGTTGGTTTCCTTTATTTCACTTATCATAGCCTTCATTTTTTCCTCTAATTTGTGACCACATTCAACCAATTCTGTGAGCATCCCAATGATCAGTGTTTTGAACTGTGCATCTGATAGGTTGGCTATCTCTTCGTCACTTAGTTGTATTTTTTCTGGAACTTTGATCTGTTCTTTCATTTGGGCCATATTTTTTTTTTTGTCTTGGTGCAACTGTTGCATAGTAAGGGGCAGAGCCTTAGGTGTTCATGGTGCGGGGGGGCAACCCCCGTTGCTGCGTTGTGACGCTGTATGTGGGGGAAGGTCTGAGAGGGAACAGTGCCACTTGCTCCACTCTCTGCTGGCTTTGAGTCACTTCCCTGCTTCCCACAAGCAAAGTGGGCCCTTCTGGTGCTGATTCCCAGGTGGGTGGTTTGTGTACTTTCTAAGACCCTGCGGGTCTCTCTAATGGACTCTCCTGTGAGGCTGGTACTTTCTCCCACTGCTGCAACCCCCATAGGTGTTGTCAGTCAGAGGTTTGAGGCTTTATTTCTCCACTGGAGCCCTGGGTTGTGGGTCTGTCCCACTCCTAAGTTGTTCCTCCTGGTTTATCCGCAGGTGAATGTGGGACCCCTGGTCTGCCAGCTGCTGCCTTGCTGTGAGCCCTCTCCACCTGGCTGCCCATCTCCGCCCCTCCTGCTGGTCTGGGTGAGTATTTCTTCTTTAACTCCTTGGTTGTAGGACTTCCATGCAGTTTGATTTTCTGTCAGCTCTGGTTGTTTTTTTTGTTTTAAAATTTGTTGTCCTTCTTTCGGTTGTGTGCAGAGGCACAGTGTGTCTACCTACACCTCCATCTTGGCTGGAAGTGAAAAGTGTTCATTTAAATACAGCAATTTCATTTCTAGAAATGCAACCCAAGGAAAGTCTTTATAGTTCTAGAAAAACTAAATGCCTCCCAGACAAGAGGTAGCTGAAGTTAACTGTGAAATTTCAGGGTATCGTGGTGGCTTTGGAAGCATCATTTGTGGACCATTGACTGGCAGGGGAATTCATGAGGTTGAATATGCTTTTGAAGTGGCGCTAAAATCTTCCACTCATATGTGGAATCTAATGCACACACTGAACTAGCAAGAAAAACAGAGACAGACTCATAGAGAGCAGGTAGGCAGCTAATGGGGGGGAGGTTAGGGAGTGGGAGGATGGAGTGAGAAGGAAAAAGGACTCATGGACACAGACAACACTGTGGTGATTGCAGAGGGGAGGTGGGTATAAGCAGGATAAATACTAATGGAAAAAATACAATTAAAAAAAACTAAAATAAAAAAGACACAGCACTAAAATCTTATGAACCATTTCTACCGTGCTGACATTTGTACCAACAGTGAAAATCAAGGGGGGCTGGACCTGCAGGCACCTGAGCATGTTGAGGTGGTTGCACCAAACTGTGCTAGCAGCCACACTGACGTGCACTAGCAGCCACACTCAGGTGCATTAGTAGCCACTCTAAGGTGCACTAGCAGCCACAGACATGCACTAGCAGCCACACTGACGTGCACTAGCAGCCACACTGATGTGCACTAGCAGCCACACTGAGGTGTACTAATAGCCTTATTGTATTTACCACTGCTCACTTGGCACTGAAAAATGCCAGTGTCACTTAACAATATCCTTGGTGAAGTAAAGGAGAATAACTTTATTAAATACCAACCCTTGACTATGTGGCCTTTTAACATTCTGTGCGACAGGGGGGCACCACGCACACGGGAGTGGGGCGCTTGTCCTGAGGTAACGCACTGGTGGAATCACTCGTTTTGAGTTTCAAGCTGCACCGGCCTCTTTTTCATGAAACGTGTTTGTTTGAAACAACCAATGATAAAGTATTATTCAGATGAGAATTTGGCAGATGTTTTCTTTCCCAGTTAAGAAAAAGTGAACCCAGCACTGACAGCATTTTTTTTGCTAACAATAACATTTGAGATTTCAGGCAAAAATAAGATTTGGAAAATCTGTATCCATCACAGTATGCTTGGGATCCTCTCAATACTTAAAGACCTGTTTGGTAAAGCCATTAGTTATATTAATAAATAAATTTTTAAAACATTGTAAAGTGTTTTACATTTTAATTATTTAAAAAAATTTAAAGATTATTGTGAAGTGTATTGATACATTGGTATCCATTCAGAAGATTGCTATAACTCAATAAATCAATTTTCCGAATGACATTTCCATAATGTCTGCTACAAAAACATGAGTAGGTCAAGACTCCGCTGCTGACTGGCGATGTGGCTTCGCCCAAGTACCTTCCTTTTCCCGACCTCCGCTTCCCAGGGTGAGGCAGGTTGGGAGGGCGGTACCTAAAGCTCTCAGAGGCGTCTCTGAGCCCTGAAATTCTGCTCCGTTTCTTTCTGTGCACCATGAATGTTTGCCTTGTCGCCGGCCCGGACCCCTCTTCAGCACTGGCACTGCAGACAACTCGCTTTCTGAAAACGCCTTCCCCGGCTTTTCGTGCGAGCGCAGCTCCGGGTCTCTTTCCACGGCTTCCATTGACCGTCGAGGCTCAGCGCCTGTACCCCGCCCTCTCTTCTCTCCCCTTTCGAACATCGGACCCTACCGGTCGTCTTCCGAGGGTGGCGCTACGGCAGTAACGTGCAAATTGATCTCTAGGCCTCACAATGTCACATCACATAACGGGAGTGGGTGGTGGGAATGGACTTGGGGTTCCGCTCAGGACTTTTCGTAAAGGCCTGTTGAAGGGAACTTTTCCAATTTCACCAATCAAAAACAAAGACTGAAAAGGGTGAGGTGAGCGGCTCACCCAGCGGCTCACCCAGCGGCTAAGCGGGACCTCACGGGCATTAGCGGGGAGAGTGCCCAGTCCCAGCACCGGAATCAGGGCCGATGCCAGCACACCTGTGTTGAAGTCTTCTTCGGAATCCCTGCCAGGCCAGGTATCGAAAGACACAATCTGAACAAGTACTTAAGGATGAACAGTTTACCTAACATTTGCTCCTCATAATTTTCTTGGTAACCCTTTGCAAATAGTTATTCAATTGTCCAGTAACTACGTCTTTGGTAGAGACCACATTTTCTGTAGAATAAAACAAACGAAAAGTGGTACAGGCAGCATAGGGTAGCTCAGAGCCCTCCAAGAAGGCCTACTGCCTTAGAAGGCATCAAAGTTAGTTTGAAGGGAAACAGCTTCTCCGAAACGGGTCTTCAAACACGGCAAAGTACTGCAGAACAGCTTTAAATTCAGGCTTTTTTCCATGGCAGTTTAAGGATAACAGATGGATCTTCATAATTAGCATCCTATTTGCATATTTTCTCTCCGTGGAAAAAGAGCTAGTCATCTTAGAAGGGAATAATTAAAAAGTAACATTCCATCATGTATATTTTATTGATCTGATTTATAATCAGTGTGCCTAGTCTTCTCTCTGGTCCCTATTACTTCAGACCCTCCCCTAGGAGATGAACAAATTCACCAAGGAGGAAATAAGCAGCGTAGTTACTCAGGAGCACGAACTTGAAAAGGACTGCAGGACTAGAGCTAGCTGCAAAGCACTGACAACGCGGAAGGACCACGGAGATGCAGAGACAGCTTGCAGACCATCCATGGGATTTCCTCAAGCAGCTCAGGCTGAGTTACCTTTGTGGACATACCTGGGAGCCTCCCACCACTCAGAAGCAGTTAGGCAGCTTAAGGGTGCTTTTGAATAAAAGAAACCACAAGACCAATGGTGCTCCCTCGCAGGCAAGCTCTGATGGTCTATGGCTGTAGACAGTAGCAACATGAACTCATGCGGGGAGCAGGGGTTTGAGCATCTACAGCAGCAGAACCTGGGGGAATGAGAGGGGACCCTGGGACACTGGTGGGGCAGACAGTGTACCCCACAGGAGCTGAGCCAAGGTCAGCAAGGATCCTGCCCCATCCTGGGAATAACAGTTAACATCCTTTTTAAAAAATTTATTGCTGTTCAGTTACAGTTGTCCTGCCTTTCTCCCCCTTGCTCACCCCAACCCTGTCCCCTCTACTCCCACAACACCCCCCCACCACCCTCAAGTTGTCTGTGCTCATGAGTCCTCTGTCTGTGTTCTTTGCTTGCCCTTCCCCTTCTTTCCCCGTTATCCCCCTGCCCTCTTCCCTCTGGTCACTGTCAGTTTGTTCTTTATATCCAAATCTCTGGTTCTATTTTACTCGCTTGCATGTTTTGTTGATTAGGTTCCACTTATAGGTGAAATCATATGGTGTTTGTCTTTCACCGCCTGGCTTATTTTATTTGGCATGATGCTCTCCAGTAACAGCTAACATCTTGATAATCCCCATAGCTTCCCCGATATCCTCCTCCTTTCGTAGAGAAACTACGTTTAGAGAAGTGAAACATCTGCCTAGCACTCTCGTAAAGAGACAAAACCAGAGTTTTTGTTTAGGTCCTGTCCAACGGCAACCTTGACGACCGTAACTGGCATGCCATTTTGACCTGCTGTGCTGGATTCATGCACACCCGATTTCTGTAACCAATAACATCGCTTTGCAAGCCGCCTGAGTCAGGGTTAGCAGCCTAATCAATGACCATGAAACAGAGAAGATAAAGGGTCCACAAGGAAACTAACCTTGACCTTCAGCTCCCGAGAGCTGATTTCTAACCCAGTCAGTTAATTAGCCACAGGCTATTCAGGGAACAAATTAGGGTCTACATCTTTTCGAACCACAAATCTGACTGGCCTTGTGTAGGAGCACAGAGTTAACAGGCACGTGCCCACATTCCGCGTACTGCAGCCCTCTAAGTAGCCCACCCAACGGATGGATGTGGTAAGAGAACATTATAGTCTTGTGTTGATGTTGTCTTGGAGAAGTAATGCCTATGCTCTGCTACATTATTTTTTCTTTCTCCTTTTCCTTTGAAGATAATATTTCTAACCTAGAAGTCAGGGGTTTTAAAAGAATAGTGGACAAAATGCCAATTTTTCATCAGATTCATTGAACTCTACCCCACAGGTAAAATCAGACCTTTCATAGTTCAATTGGGGCATAGCCTACAGAAGACAGTGGGTCTTCAGTGTAAAGCAATACCACCACACACTTACTAATGAGATCTGGAATCCCAGAAAGCCTGACCAAGGAATTCCCTTCCCCAGTCCTCTCGCTATTGGACTTCAGGCGTCCCCAACAGCATGTGCCCACCCACTGGCTTCTCACCTGCAGCAAAGTCACTTAAGGGCTGGGTTCTTGCAGGGCAGGAGAGGACAAGAGAAGGAAGCAAGATGAGGAGCCACATCCTCCGCCTAGTACAGTCACTATGCCCTGCTCTCCTGGACTCTCTGTAAATGCTCGATACTGCAGAGAGGGCTGGAAAGAGCAAAGTGGAAAGGAGAAGGAGGAGGAAGAAAGGAAGAGAGGGAAGCTCATCCTGGGCTGTTCTTGCATTCCTCCTCCCCCCACACAACCCCCCAGGCATCTCTCTCCTGTCCTTATTGTAATTCCTTGCAACACCTTATTCATTCCCAAACTCCTAGTCTCCACCGTAGCCAGGCCCCAGCTACGCCCAGCCACAGCAGTCCAAGTCTTCCTGCAGCTGGGGAATGGGCGGTAGGAAGTCCCGAACCTCAAAGCTTCCCAGTTTCAGAGAAAGCAAATTTGTTGCTTATGCTGAATTCAGAACTTTGTCTTTTCACAGAAATGATGTTCTCCAAGGAGACTAAGTTTGATAGAACGGGTATTCAAGGCACATGTTGAGTGAAATAAGCTTTCCTGGGCCAGCCTCAGCTCCTACCTGTCCTGAGTTAACATTCTGAGTCCCAAGGCCCTAGGTAGGAGCCTGGCCTGTAAGGATTGCACTGTGCCCACTGATCCACCACCTAGAAAAACGAGGAAGGGTGTAGAGTTCAGAGTGCACCTAGAAAAGGCGGAGAGAATGTTAGCTGAATAGTATGGTATGTGGGGTAAATTCTGTGATTAGGAAAAGTTGAACCAGGCTCACATACACTAGAAATGCATCATTTGCTCCAATATCTCTACTTTTATTTCCTGTAAACAGTATAAAACTTAAGGTATAAAAAATTGCTATCACAATGCCTGTGGTCACTTCAGATTTAGACATGGAAAAAGCTTATTAAGAGAAATCACACGGCTGGAATTCTTTTTAGTATAATTTTTGTTTGTTCGAATCATAATTCATAGGAGAACTCTAAATCCAGAAGGGTGATGGAGTCTAACTTCCTGATGTTAATCTGAAAAAATCATTTGGAAATATTTAAACTGCTTATAACAGAAAGAATTTACTGGGAAGCTTTAATACATTCCTTAATGGGTTTATTTCAGGACAAAAAAGGATAGCGATGCTCTGTTTTTTTTTTTTTTTAAGGGGAAAAAAACCTAACAGGATTACATTTGTAATGAAAGGAGCCTGAGGGGACCCTGGCCAGTCTGAGCTGGCGAAGTCACGTTCGCAGATGCACTGGATATCACCTGAGCTGGGAAACAGCGACTCCAAAGCATCCCACCTCCCAAAAATGCCTCAGCCGTGCACGTGCAACTAGTTCGAACGGTTAACAGAGAAAAGGGGAGTGCTACTGACCCCCCATAGAGTTTTCAGTGATCTTCGAGATGCCTTTCATAGAAACAGAAGTCCAGGTCCCCTGGGAACCAATCCTCTGTTCCAGCAACCAGTGATACTCCTTACTATATTTCATGATCGTCACATTTATTTTATTTTATTTTTTAGAGATTTTTAATATCTATTTTTAGATATTTTTTGATGGGGAAGAGAGGCAGGAGGGAAAGCATCATTGATTGGTTGCCTCTTGTTCACACCCCCAACTGGGGACTCAGCCTGTAACCCAGGCTTGTGCCTTGACTGGGAATTGAACCGGCAAATTTTGGTTTGCAGGCTGGCACTCAGTCTACTGAGTCACACCAGCCAGGGCATGGTAGTTACATTTAAATATGTACTAAATACACACATGTTTGAAATGCACTTTAATGGCAAACCCCAGAAATTGACATCTAATGCTAAATTACACAAGTTAATAAAGAAATTTCTACTTACATAAAGGGCTAGAGTCACAACCCATGTTTCCAGATGTCATAGTTAAGAGTGTCAGTGGCCAGGGTACTGGAGATTATGAGAAAGCGATGTTGATAGAAACAGCACACTCTCAAGGTTGTAGGCACTATGATTTTTCTGCCATACCATTTACAAAAGTTGGTTTACAGGTTTGCCATTTAAAAAAAATACTGTGATTGCGAAATATAACATTCGCTCCAAAGTTTGGAATTTACTATAGGCCTAAATGTGGGCAACACAGTGCCTTCCCTTCAATCTACATGTTGGAGCTTGTCCCTAGGACAGAGTAGAAGATGCAGAGATACTGAGCCAAACTCCCCAGGCCGCTAAGCTTTCATCCCTGCAGACGTCATTAGAAGTTGCCCTGAAAACTAAATGGTATTATGCCAACCAAGAAACAACAGCTATACACAGGATTCAATTGCCAAGTCCACCCAAGGCTACTGGTTAAGGGTACAATGGTTCTCAGGTGAAATAAGCAAAAAGATTTTCAAATCATATTATGGAATAATTTGATAACTTCTACCTGCTCTGCACTGAATTCACCATCCCTGGTTTATCTACACATATTTATCTGACAATCTCATGTATCTGGAACGTAGAATCAGTGAGTCAAATCACAAATTTCAAGCAATAAAACTCTCTACCACGTCTTGAAAGAAGAGGCCCTGGCACCTTCCGCTTCACAGATTATTGGCGCTTATGCTTTCCCTGAAAAATCTGACGGGCTTGGTGACCCACGAGCAGCCACAAGTAAGGAGGGGTGAGGCTTGCTGTGGTTCTCTGGGGGCAGGGAGCAATGGTGGCCACCATGGTAGGACAAATAGACAATCTACTGACAGTGACAAACGCACAGGTCTGGGGAGATGGCAGTGACACCTAACACCCAATCCCATAGGTAAAATGTGCACAGCCAAAGACTCGAAGGCCATTCAAGTTCATCGGGATAAGGTAATATTTGTTTCCTTAGTGCATCGAACAAGTCATAAAGTTATTAATACATTTTAGAAGACATCCCTCGAAAAGGCTCAGATTAGTACCGACGTGTGTGTGTGTGTGTGTGTGTGTGTGTACGTGCATGCCCAGCTCAGAGGTGGCCCATCGTGATGACGCAGAGACACGGCATCTCAGTCACATCCCTGCTCTGCCACCTCCATAAGGATCCCCTTCAAACACTCAGGTAAGACGTTGCAGACTGATTCCAGCTAGAAGAACAGCAGGAATACTAACCAGTGAATACATGTAGACATTAAAAAAAGAGACACCCTAGCCCTGGCTGGTGTGACTCAGTGGTTGAGTGCTGGCCTGCAGACCAAAGGGTCACCAGTTCGATTCCCAGTCAGGGCACATGCCTGGGTTGCAGGCCAGGTCCCCAGTAGGGGGCATGTAAGAGGCAACCACACATTGATGTTTCTCCCCCTCTCTTTCCCCTTCCTTTCCCCTGTGTCTAAAAATAAAATAAAATAAAATAAAAATGAAAGAGAGATCCCCATTGATTTTATCACCCGGAAAGGCCATTCAATTACGATATAGCACAGCCTAGCCTTTTCTCTTTGGCAGGCTCCCCTCCCCCAGCTGGCGCTGTTCTGTATCTCTCTGATCCATCCCGTAGCTTTGTCCATCTGTCCCAGGTTCCTCCCCCCAGAGAGGGTGGCCTCATGGCCCTGCAGAAAGGCAGAGCGAGCTGAGTGGGCCAGAGGCGGCCCAGGGGAACTGAGATGCTGGCAACCACATGACGCCCTGGAACTCTGACCTTTCAGAAGTTTTTCCTGGGCCCTGAGGTTAGGGAAGCCTGCTGACCCCACTCAGCAGGCACACTGGGAAGAGGAACATACAAGCCCATCCTTCTTTTTTTTTTCCTGGCTTTACCGTGGGAGGTGAGTCATTCTTCCATGTGAGAGAATACATTTTCACTTTAACTGATGGCATTGCTGTTACAGCGTGAGACAGGGCTAGTTTAATTATTCGAGTAAAATATCTAAGCAACATGTCATTGAGTGTACGCAAGGACAGAATAAAGGCAGTATCAGGCTAATTAAGAAAGATTAATTAAGTTACATCAATTTTGGGCTTGTCTGATGTTTTTACTGTAAGTCTTGAACTGTATCATGATGTGCATTCAAACACACGCAGTGCTTTTCAGCTGAAAACACACAACGCTTTATCTTGAAGAGCAAATGAAATCTTTCATGTATCATGTTTTTTATAGTGTTGAAATAAAAAGAAACTCAGGCTAACGATTTCCTTTACCTCTCATCGAAACACGTGGCATTGGCAAGGCAAGTGTCATTGTCCTGTTAAGGAGTCTAAACTGACGGAAACCCAGACACGTGATTAGCTACGGAGCGCTTCTCCTTCTGCCGCCTCACCGGCTGCCTGGTCACCTTTACTCCACACCGGCGGCACAGCACGGACGGGACAGACAGACAGACACCTGCAGTCTTCTCCGAGACGGGAGAAAGAACTCAACGAGCAGGTCATGGGCGTGACGTGTTGAACGACGAGAAGCCAAACTTCTCTTCCAAACACTGGACTGCCAACCACCAGGGAGAACTGGGAAAAGGTCAAAGTGAAGGCCAGGCCCGGAGGCTTTGGGTGTCCCAGTGCACACCTGAATATGCTTTAATTCCCCTTTTTCACTGCACCCCCCCCCAAGTAAATGCAGTTGATTCTAGAATTACCAGCTGCTTCGAATGGTCCAATCCAGCTTCTCTCCATTCTTGTGGATAATCAATAACTGATGTAAAGTTGAGAATTTAAGGAACATTAGATCTCAAACTACCAGTATAACCTTCTAATCTGACTCCGTTGTAAATTATTATACCTCTGCAAGACAGGCAAAAAGCCCAGAATAATAAAGATTATCAAAACCTGTAGTTATACTTTAAAACACATTTCAACACCATCTGATTTTCTTTTTTTCTAAATGTGTCCATAAGAGTTGCAATTAAGGGGTGCCTGGGTAAGAGTTGGGTTCACTTTAAAGATAAAACTGAAAATCTTCTTTCTATAATTCCATTTTGCACCACCTGATTAACACTGATGCTTTAAAAAGCACTTTTAATAGATAGAATGAGTTCATATTATGTTTAGTCATCACTTTTGGCCACCTAGTGATACTGTTTGAAGAGTGGAGATTCAATATTTTCATCCCAGAGGTCAAGTGCATATAATTGCTGGCGTTTTAACTCATCTGGAAAAAAATAAATGTTACCATTGTATCATTGTAGACCGTCCATCCCTTTTTTCTTCTTCTTCTTGTCACTTTGGAAATTCTGTTAGTTAACATCAAGTGGTTTTTAATGTCTAAATCACTTAATAAAAATTCACTAGGCAGCCCAAGCTCGCAGAACTCTGCAGCTGAGCTGCTACCAGCTGGTGAGCTGCAGACCCCTCCCCCAATGTGGGTTCTTTCCTGAACACCGAAAATGGAGAAGGTCCAGTTCCTGGCTCTGGAATACTCTGTGCTCTGAAATCACTGCATGCAAAGATGTACTCTGCTCTCATGGAGGAAGAAAAGGCGTGCCTTTGTTGTCACACACCCTCAGCATGTATGCTGCAATCCATGTGGAAGTAAATCACTTGGATAACACACCCCCCTTTTCCATATTGTTAAAAACAAGGAGCGTTTTCTAAATTTACAAGAGTTGTATTCGTTCCAGAGTTACAGACACGCTCGTCACAGCAGCAACGGCCCCTGCTGAGGAGCCTGGGGAAGAGAAATGGTTTACGAGGACAATACCCTGACTTTATCTCACTAGGGAGCAAGGCTTCAAAGTCTCTGGTGATCCACCCAGTGCACGTAATGTATTTATCAAATGTCACGCAGCACTGGCTTCATCTGCTCTAGTCATCAGTGGCAAGTAAGATTACCATGTGAGCGAGTAGAGAAAAACAAGTTGCTTTTTCTAACCACATTAAAATTACACAATTGACATTGCTGTTTAAATAAAACACACATGAGAAAATAATCATAGAAATCTGACTCGACTTATGATGAGCCATCTGTGTTCGGGAGTGTGTGGGTGTGCATGTGTATGCACGCATGCTTCTGAGATCCACAGGCAGGCTAAAAATCTTCGGCTTCTAATCACGCTGCAAAGGACAGAAATATATTCAAGGGGATTGTAGGAACGCAGTAAAAGCTGTAGTGCATTCCTCAGCATGGTCAGCAAGCTAAGAATAGTCTATTAGCAAGCACGAGAAGGATGAGGACTCAAGCTTCCTGAAGGCAAAAGCCATAGTTAACTTCACATCTGGACAAGCGTTAGTTTTTTGGAGGTTCTTGTGACACGGCCCGAGCAAACTCTCCCTGGAGACACCTGTGGCTGGCGGAACTCGGAGCCTGTTACAAGATATACCTTCTCTTTCAAACTCCAGAGGATGTTTAGAAAATAGCTACTCAAGGATGTGACTTCACTCCCGAGTTTGTAAGCAGTTGATCATAGCAAAATATGGACTTCTGATAAATTAGGAAAATCAAGGGGTCAGCACATTTCCCTCCAGGTCCCATTAGTTAGACCAAGGAGCCCAGACCACGCCCAGAGATGAGCAGGTTTGAAGGAGGTATGCGAGTAGCCACACTCAGGATAGCATTCTTGTTGCGTTCATCTCTGCATTGTGAGCACAAATACAGAAATAATGCCGATTCTAACTCGCTCCGTCAGGAATACAGGAAGAAGGGGCTCATCTGGCTCATTTTGAGACTAGGGGCATCCCGATGCTAAGTCAGCCCAGATATTGCATGAAAAGAGAACAAAGACCAAGAGACCCCAAAACTAACAGAACAATATTCCTCACAAAACATGAAGAAATTGAATCAAAAATATATTATTAATATAATTTATCATGACCAAGTAGGGTTTATCCCAGGAATTCAAGGCAATCAATCTAATTCACCAAGGTAATTCAATGGGGGAAAGAGACTTTTCATCAAACGGTGCTATAGCAACCAAATATCTGCATGGAAAAACAAACAAACAAACAAACACCCAAGACCTTTGATTCTTAACTTCATATTATACTAAAAAATTCAGTCTAAACGGTGTGTGTGCCTAAAAATATGAACGAAAATTTTAGAAGAAATTAGAAAAGAAAAAATCTGTGACATTAAGTAAATATTTCTTAAACATAAATTATTTTTATTTTTTTTTTTTAAGATTTTATTTATTTATTTTTAGAAAGGGAAGAGAGAGAGAGAGAGAGAGAGAAACATCAATGTGAGATTGCTGAGAGACATGGCCTGCAACCCAGGTATGTGCCCTGACTGGGAATTGAACCTGTGATGCCTGGTTCGCAACCTGCGCTCAATCCACTGAGCTACACCAGCCAGGGCTAAACATAAATTATTTTTAAAAATTGCTAAGATGGGCCCCATCAAGGCTAAAACCTTTTTAATTTGAAAGATACAGTGAGGAAAAAATATAAGCAACAGGCTGAGAGAAAATATTTCCAAAACGTATGTTCAACAAAGAACTTGCAATCAGAACATATAAAGAATTCAAAGCAGACAATCCAATTCAAAATGAGCAAAATATTTGTGCAGACATTTCACAAAAGGGACACAAATGGGCAATAAGCACATGAAAATCTATTCATCATCACCAGGCATTCAAACCACAGTGCGATGTGACTACGCACTCACTGGAGTGGCTAGGGTTAAACAGACCAACAATGTTAAGTGCTGACGAGGACGTGGAGCAAGTGAGACTCTCACACATTGCTGGTGGCAGTGAAAAATCCTGCCGATACTTTGGAAAACAGTAGAGTGGCATCTTACAAAATTCAAGATGTATAACTGAGCAATTCCATCCCCGGGAATTTATCCGAGAGAAATAAAAATTTAAGTCTGCACAAAAGCAAACGCACAAGGATCAGAAGCCGCTCAGTGGTGGAGGGAAAGATGGACAACAAAGGGGCACAAGGAAACTTTTTATGTTTTTTTAAAGATTTTATTTCTTTATTTAAGAGGGAGAGAAACATCTATGTGCGAGAGATACATAGATTGGTTGCTTCTCACATGCCCCACAACCGGGGACCTGGCCTGAAACACAGGCATGTGCCCTGACTGGGAATTGAACTGGTGACTTCTTGGCGGACAGGTTGGCACTCACACCACTGAGTCACACGAGCCAGGGCATGAGGATCCTTTTTAGAAAGAGAGGGTTATTCTGCACATCGATGATGGTCGTGGCGACACTACTATATACATCGGCAAAATGGAGCAGCCCAGACCCTTAAAATGGGTGAATTTTATTTTATCAAATACCTTAACAAATAAAACTTAAAATGACATAAATATTTTCCTTTACCTGCTGCCTTTTGATGAAGAAAATGACACAGTACCTGGGAAAACGACTATGGAATAACTCCGTGAAGGTAAGATTTTTGAGAGGAGAGTGATCACAAAAAATAACAGTAATAGCAGCTGTTTCTGGGTCCCTTTGATCACAAAACAGAGAAATAGTTTGGCCCCTATTGCGGATTTCCAGGGCAGCCTGCCATTCGCCAGCCCCGGAGAAGGGGAGAGGAAGGAGTGGGAGGGGGAGGGAATGGAAGGAGAGCCGGAGGCGGGAGGGGGCGAGCAATGCCCACCAGGGCAGAGACCCCCGACGAATACAGCAGTGGAAAGGACCAGCTGGAACATAAAAGAGGATGAGAAAAAAGCAGAGGAAGAGCTGAATGGTGTCCAAAGAAAAGCACAAATGAAAATAGACGTGAGAGCAAACGTTGAGATAAATGAAAGTGAGCCGAGTCGGAAGCCATGCAGGACAGGTAAGAAGAGCAAAGAAATGTGCGGAAAGTACAAATGAGGAAAGAAAAAAGAACAGTTAGGGAAGGTTAAGGAGTCCAAATTTCAATGGGAATGTTGAGATACGAGTCTGCCAGTACATTCTTTTGTTGTAAAATCCAAGTATTTTAAGGAAATACCAGAGAAATAATTGGAAGAATTTTTTTCCAAGAGGTTCTCAACACATTTTTGTTCTCCTCGTCTGTGAAAGGTAACATTCCTGGGGCCTTCTAAAATCTTGAAAATTTGGCTCCCTTTAACCTAAATAACTCAATTTCTTTTCTGAGGACATTTCAATGTAAACATTACGTTTTACAATTCTTTTCAAAGATTTCAAAATATTTATAAACTGATTTGCCACGTTCTTTCCTATGGGAATTTAAGCCCTTTCAGATAGCATTTTTCTAGTTATACACATTATTTATCTCCCTGTTTCCTAAATGCCTTCTTAAATCAGTTTGGAATTTTAAAACTGAGTATAACAAGAGAGCCTGAGGGCCCTTCGGAGTTGAGACTGTCAAAACAATCATGTGAATTTAAGGAAAATCATTTATGGCAACGACAAAAACTTTTAACAGCCCAAAACATATACAGTTTCAGAAACATGTGCCTTGTTTTGGCAAAGATTTTGATATTCAAGAAATCACTTAAAGTAGGTTTGACAATAGGCTAACTGGTACTGGCATATCGGCATACTTTTCAACTCTTTGAGATTTTCATAATCACCAGAAAGAATGTGATATAAGAAGATCTTTTTAAATAAAATATATCTCTATAGACCTTAACTCTCCTCCTCTTAACTTACTTTTTGCTATTGAATGAATCCCTTGAGTGACTATTGAAATTTCTCTTTTCATGCTATCACTAATTGATGTCTGCAGACTGGCAGGCATTTCAATGAAAATATCACACCACACGGGATGCTCGGTCACCAACTTGATATAGCCTTGGAAGACGTGGCAGCTCCAGAAAGAGCAAAGCTTACACGGACCTTTATACAAGTCAAGACTCAAGAATCCAGTGGCTGATTATCTTAAGTAAGATGATGGAGAAAAGCCCTTGGATAAAATCAGTAAACACCCCAATCCTTTCTGGCGGTAGAGGGGGGAAAGATCGCATCCCTGCTCATCTTGGAGCTTCTCTCTCTCTGCTGTCTCCTAGTGCCGCCCAAGGATGCTCGAAAGGGGACACCTCACCCAGCACAGTGGTGCAAACATTGAAGGCGCCGGCCTGCTGGGTGACACACATGCCAGTGTCGACTCGCAGGAGAGAAGAACACGGACAAGCAGCTAGCCCAAGGCTCACAGCATCTTCCAGCCACTGTGCATTATGATTTCTCCAGACTGGTAGCTGGTCCTTTTAAGTCACTTGGTATAGAAGCCAACCAGGACATTGCGGGCACTTAACATGCAGTTTCTGATGGCAACACAAATGCAAAGAGTGTTGGGTCATTTGTTGTTGTTTTTGTTGCCTTTTGAGTCATGTTCTTTAGTGATTTAAAGTAACAGATGCTCATAGGACTTAGCGCCCTTAGAGCAGACATTTAGTTTGCTCTTTGAAAATATTAATGGGGAGAAAAGATCCCCCCTGTGGTCCTGCTAGTGCTTCAAAGCCAAAGGTGCTCATCAGTCCATGTTCATGGCCACACGTGCAAGGCTAAGAGAGAGCAGCATAACTCCCCGGGCAGCAAAGAGCCCATCTGGAGAACCTGAACATCATCACAAGTGACTGTCCTTTGGGCAAGTGTTTCCTTCCAGCTGAGGTATATGTTCAGAGATGCTGAGGCTAGTCTATGCCCAGAAGGATAAAAATAAATTGACCCTTACTAGTTTTACCTGGGGAAGCGTTCAGAGGAGGGAGGAGGTGGAGTGATAGTTACAAAAGCCAAGAAAATATCTACCTGGAAATCTGCTGCTGAAGGATGTGTGTTTAAAAAGTCTTGTCCTGGCTGGTGTGACTCAGTGGATTGAGCACTGGCCTGAGAACCAAAGGGTCGCTGGTTCGATTCCCAGTCAGCGCACGTGCCTGGGTTGCAGGCCAGGTCCCCAGTTGTGCGAGAGGCAACTGATCATGTATCTCTTCACACTGAAGTTTCTCTCCCTTTCTTTTTTTTAAAAAAAGTCTCAAACTAGCATACAGTGGTACTTCCAGTTGGAATTTCTTCTCATAATAAGACCTTACCACAGGCATTTGTTATATATATCATTAACTACCACAATTTTTTAATCCCTGGTTTGTTTTGAATGTTCTTTAGAAATTTCTGACAACAACAGACAGAAGAATAGATTAGGACTTGTAGAAAGCAGCCCCAAGGCTGAGTGAGTCTGCCATCTGAGGTCCAAGCTCAGCCCCGGGGGAGCTGACTGTTGGGTTTGGCAGCTCAGAGGCTCAGGGAACTGGACCACCAGCAGCCAGCTTTCTCTCGCTGCACGGGGCACCCTCACACTCTCTGAGGGTGGGGTGGACTCTCAGCCACTGATCCCTTCTCCCTCCTTTGCTCGCTCTTCAGAAAGCCGGGGGATGACAGTGTGCTAACACTACCTTCAGAGGAAGAAGAGATGGCTCACCCCACAGAAACACTTTCCCAGGGATGTATTGATCAAAATGTCACCACAAAATAGCGTTCCCTGGACAGAGCTCCCTTTGGACTCCAGCTGAATTCCTGGGCTTTGGTTACCTTTTCTTCCCCAGCATGTCACCTACTATATCACACACTTCATGCCCTTGGGGAATTTGAGTTGAACTGAAAATATCCAGCTTTTGCTCTCAGTCACATAATGTTCAATATGTTTAAAGTCATTTCTCTCTACAAATATTTCCAAATTCCAGCAACCTACCCATATAAAGTTGTATGTCACTTGAGAACTTTTAGAAAAGGGAAAAAAATCTATATTAAGGAACAAATAAATAACACCTACTGGGTGGTACACTTTCCATTACTGTCTTACTTTGAAGTGGGGAATGAGTATTACTGTCACTGCTTTATAGGTAAGAAAACAAAGCCAGGTAAGTCTCACAAGCAGTACATGGCAGAGGCAAGCATCAAACCCAACTCCGCGTGACTCCAAGTCCCAGTGGTATCCTTTCCTCTGCTTAGTCTGACCCTTGAAAAGCCTCAGGAATTCAAGTTTTGTGAGGAGAAGCCACATCTGAAAGGCTTAGGACCATTCTTCAGGTTAGGGCTGGGAGTGTTCGCCTGGGTATCCCGGGGAAAGGCGGACCAAACCAGGCTGCAACAATGTACACCAGGATGCGACAATGCCCGCTGGTGCTTCGTCCAGGGAGTCCCTTGAGCATGATGAGGAAGGGAAAGCAGCTCCCAAAGGCACTGTACGTCCACACAGCTGCGTTCCTCCTCTACCGCGCCCACAGAGCCATAGAGGGCAGTGCCAGGAGATGGGTGTCATCACTATTGTCACAGATGGAGAGGCGCTAGCACGGCTGGTGGCGGAAAAGGTTCTGGGCCACGATGAGAGCCAAGGACCAATCAGCAAAGCCTCCCTGCCTTCACTCCGTGTGCGTTTCTGGTGGGAGTCTGGCTCAATGATTTCAGACTCGCAGGACTTTGGCCTCCCCTACAGCTTCTCCTCAGCCATTGAAGGATTTCCTTCACTGATGGCACGTTGTCAGCACAGAGATTATCAAAGTAGATCTTAGATCTCCAGTGGATCCTCCCACAGCGACTCCACTGGTGCTCGTGGAATCTGGTAGCCTTGGCAGGGCACTTATATTGATTCTAGAATTCTGTAATATACCAAAAAGCTATGCAATACGAAATGATCTAATCAATCCCAAGTTTCCTGGTAATGCATACCTTGCATAAAAATATAAATTTCGGCCCTGGCTGGTGTAGCTCAGTGGATTGAGTGTGGGCTGTGAACCAAAGTATCACATGTTCGATTCCCAGTCAGGGCACATGCCTGGGTTGCAGGCCACAGCCCCCAGCAACCGCACATTGATGTTTCTCTCTCTCTCTCTTTCTCTCTCCCTTCCCTCTCTAAAAATAAATAAATAAATAAAATCTTAAAAAAATATATAAATTTGGGTTAGAATTTGAGGTCACAGTGCCCTACACTCCACGTGGGTGACGGTGACAGTCCACGAGTAACCTTGTAGATATGAAGACTCTACAGCTGGGTGGGAAAGGTCTGAAGGTCTCAGCCAGAGACTTTCAGGCCAGCTAGGAGAGAGGAGAGCAGGAAGATATGGAACCTCACAGTTCTGAGTCTCTGTGTGGGGGAGTCCCTTGTAGTAATGGGCTTCCAGGGGTGCTGTGGTACAATACCCCTGTTATGATCAACCGTGTGCAAACGAGCAAACCCTGACTGGCATCAAACCCAAGTATGATAAGTGCACACTGAGGGTCGTCTGCTACTTCTGCAATCTGCCTGCAGGGTTTCTACACACGCAAGTGGAGCAATCCTAAAATGTTGGTGCTGGCCGGGCATGGAGACCTTGGCTGTGATGCGGTCGCCCGGATGCTGCTGTTGACGAGGCTACGGTGAGAACTGGGATGTGGAGTCATAATGTGCATGGTCACAAACCCTACACCACTAAACCTGTGCCAGACGCAAAGAGAAATATGAGCTAAGGAAACGTTCGACAATGGCGAGTTTTCAAGTAGGTCAGTGATTTACATTTCCTTCTTATAAGCTCAGCCGTGAAGTAGTGCATGAATTAGGACTCAAAGGAGGGATACATTTAAAAAATCTCCAGTGCAGCATAGAAACACCAGTGAGAATAAATGGGTTACATCAAATTAGAAGTGATGTTTTGGGGCCAATTAAATTTTTCTGGTGGTGATTTGTATACAAATCAACGAATGAGGAGACTGACGCCAGTAAACATACCTTATACAAAACAGCAAGTGCTAGTCACCGTTTCACATGTGACCCAGAAAAACAAAGGACAAGTGGTTAACTAAACTGAAATGGAAAATAAAATTGAAGATAAGCTCATAACCCTAAGGTGGTTAAGGACTATTACTATTGAATTTGGATGAACTGTAATAGTTGACTCTGTATGAAGGAGTACATGTAAAAAAAAAACCCATGTGTTTTAATACCAAACTGCTACAAAAAATGTAATAAAGCCCGTATCTTCAGGTCTTTACTTCCAGTCAATGAAGTGTCTTAACTAATGAAGTACCTAAGTAGGATTTTATTTCTGTAACATTGGAAAGACTGAATGTAAATAAGTTCAGGTATCACGAAAAAACAGTCTTTAGTCAAACCTAATATCATGATTGGGGTTTTAAACATTTAGTCACTACAGAAATAAAACATACGATCTATTTCCAGAGAATTGGAAAGTGTGCACTTGTTTCTCTCCTTAATCAATGACGCACAATGGGGGAAAACGTGGCCTTACCTATTATTCAAACTAATTACCCCGAGATGAAGTCTCAGACTCACAGACTGAAGGGGAGTCCTTCAGATAACTCCGTGTATTTTTTTCTAGGAATACTGTCTCCCAGTCATGGCATTTGTTGGCTAACGGAGAACAAAGGGTCAGTAATCTTCAGGGATGGCTGCTGTCAAACGGCATAAATCAGGGACCAGGATTAATTCACTAATTTGAGTAGTAAAGACAGAGCTGGTTGCTATGGCAATAAAGGAAGGGTTGAAGATTTGATTATCAGAGAGAGTCTGTATTCTCATGGGATTTCAGAGAAACCCGAAACCATAAAGAGAAAAACCAGTTTATTGACTGTAGCCATAAAGTAATCATCTTTTGCAATCACTTCTCTCCTGAAGCATTTAGATGACTTTATTGATGCTCATTTTTAGAGTGGCCTGAGACAGCTGGTGGCATCCCGATCCATCCTTAACAAGACACTCTGCCAGGTGATTCCTAGACACTACATGAGTGAGTGCTCACAAATTCTAGGGTCCTCCTGTCTCTGCGGACTCAAAAGAACTCACTCCCCTCACTTAGGAGCTGCTTTCCCAACCTACGCAGAGGTTTCAGATACCTATGACCCAATCACCACAATCTCAGGCTAAAGAAAACGAGAGTCACACATCTTCAGACTGTATCCCCCGTCCTGCTGTTCTCCAGCCTGGCATCCGACTCCAGGAGGAATGGTTAGGAGCTGAGCACAGCACGTCACTGGGGATGTTTGTCTAGAACAGGCAAGCTGGGAAGTTACTTTGTGGTGTCTGTCTGAAAATATTTGAAATATTCATCTGTAGAAACAATAGATCAAACCTATCCTACCTGCAGCTCATTGTAAGAATCCCAGGTTTTGAATCAACATAAAGAAGAAAGGAGTCAGCTGCAGTGACAGACACAGAGTGAGAGAGAGACAGAGAGAGAGAGAGAGAGAGAGAGAGAGACGGCGCCTTTCACTGGAACAGGATCGAGCAGAGTCTTCTTTTGCTCGGAAGACTTGGCTGGTGGAGCTTGGTGGTGGCATCCTCTAAAATCCCGTGACTGGGGCCCTAAGCGTGGTGCCGCTGGGTGCAATTCTCAGGCCCTTCCTGGGGGGCACTACCCAATCACAGCGTTCAAGCTGCTGTGTGGGTGCTGATCCCACGAAGCGAAATTTGCCTTACTAGGGTTTGGCACCTCTCGAGATCTCCCTTTGGAGAAGCCACTTGGGAAGCTTATTGGGTCCTGCTTTGATGTTGTCTGAAGCTGGCCACTGGGTGTGTTTGTTCTGGGCCTCTTAGGAAGGGAGCTGGCGCAGACCAATGTCAGATGCTGCCTGGGACTGGCCCTGGGCAACCTGTCTGGGGCAGTCCCAATGTGGCTTTTTCTGTAAGTCCTTGGTCATAACATTTCCCTTCTACTAGTCTTTAGTTGGTTATTCAGGATGACTGTTTTATATTAGAATTTAGTTTCAATTCCAGTTTGGTCCTTGGGGGAGGTAAGTGTAGCTTCTACCTACTCCACTGCAATCTTGGGCCTCCTCCCTCTCTGCTCATGTTTTAAATGCATACAATCAAAGTCAAAATACCTAGCTAAAGTGAAAAATTCCTTTGGTAAAATTATGCTAAACTAAATGGGCAAGATTTACTATTCTTCAGTGTCTCTGATATCAGCTATGACATTTTGTGCCAAGTATATTCAAACAAGGGCGAAGGAAAGCCATCTAACATGTTAACGCTCCTGCCAAGTTTAGAAAATAATGAACTTCAAATTCAATTTAATTTAATATTTAGCCATTTATTCTCAGTTTATATTCTGATATTTTTCAGTCAACTTCTTAATCACCACTGTGTGTCAGTTTTTTTTAATCTGATAATTAAACATTGGCTTCTAAGAACTAAATTAAAAAAGAAAACTTGTTTTAATTACAAATGCAGGCCTTAAATAATGTCAGGAAATGAAAACGAAAATTTATTTTCTTTTGTGACTTAGTGGATTGCATTTCAGCTACATACATGCTCCTAATTTACTAAGTAGAGGAAGGGGCGCTCCTCTGAGTTCTTGTTCCGTGGTATATGGGTAAAGGATTTTATAACCCTTCTGCCAAACCACACAGGAAAGCCTGATTTTTAGTCCAACAACTTTCTAAACATGGAAATTAATTTAAAAACATCGAGTGAAATAAATCCTGATTTCAAAACAACTTTAATAATTACTCAGGTTTTGGATAACGTCTTTCCATTTAGACATTGTTATTATATAACAACAGCAAACATTTCAATTAGTGGTCCAAACACAGAAATCCGACCACCACTCCAGATGCTCCTTTCTCTCTCACTCTCCACTTCAGACCTAAAGACATTTGCTCAATGAATATTCACTGTGCCACCACAACGTGCTAGCAAAACTCTATTCTAGGCACCCTGAGCTACAGAGTCAAATAAGAGGGTCCTTCTCCTGAGAGGACTTGGAGACCAGCCAGGGAGCCACCAAGAAAACCAGCAACTACAGCGCAGTCACAGAAGCTGGGGGTGTGGGGTCAGAGTGAAGGAGAAGGAAGTACTGGCTGAGCCGACGGAGAGAAGAGATTACCCCAGCCTACGGAGGCATGAGTTTCTATCATTTCTACTTTTCCGCCTGGAAAACACCACTCAAATCTGTTCCCTCCTCTCTATCCTAATTATTTCTGACTCAGGATTTTCTCCTAGAAGGCATTCATACGAATTCCCTAGAAGGCTGTAGGCACCGTGATAAGTCCAGGCCTGGTGAGCGCAGAAAGGAGCGGGCTGTGGCTTCCCCATGCAGAGTAGTGACGCCTAAGAGGCCTTTTATCCTCACGGCCCAGCCAGAAAGTCCTGTAAGAAAAGTTCTATGTCATCCCAGTGCCTCAGAGACTCTCAGCCCTCTTTGCCTCCCAAGTTCATTTCCGACATTGGTTTATCAAGAACACATACAGAGCTGCGGCGAAGTTAGAGTTTAGCTGGGTTTATGTTATTTAGTGAGAGTTATGTATCTATTGTGCCACATGTGTTACATATATTGTTTAGGGACACGATGGTCAACCTTGTAAAGAAATTAACCAAGGCATTATCATTAATATTTTAGAAGTTATTCTTGTTTTCCATAATGGGAGATTTTTTAAAAATTGGACTTACTGATGAGTTTTGTTAAAAAGATTATATAGGTTTTGATGTAGAATTCTGTAATACGTCATTTGTATATTGCATTGTGTGCTTACCTGCCAAAGTCTACTCTCTTCCGTCATCATATATTTCACCCCCTTTACGTTCGTCATCCCCCAATCCCTGCCCCTCTGATATCGATCTTTATGACTACGTTTGTTTTGTTTGTTGCTTTCTGACTAATATGAGTGAAACCATACAGTCCTTGACTTTTTACATCTGACCTATTCCACTTAGCATGATGGTCTCAAGATCCACCCATGTCTCTGCAGATGGCAGTATTTCCTGCTTTATTGTGGCTGAGTAGTGTTCTGTGGACTGTATACATGCACCATGTCTTCTCTGAAGGACGCTGGGGCTGTTTCCATGTCTCGGCCACCATGTACAATGCTGCAGTGAACATAGGGGTGCACGCATATCTTTATGAATAAATGGTTTCAAAGTTTCCAGGTAGATACCAGAAGAAGGATTGCTGGGTTATATGGTAGCTCTATTCTTAATGTTTTGAGGGACCTATATGATGTTTTCCATAGAGGTATATCAGGTCGCATTCCCACCAGCAGTGTATGAGTGTTCTTTTATCTCCACATCCTCTCCAGCACTTGTTATTACTTGTCCTGTTGGCAATATCCATTCTTATACGAGCGAGTTAGTATGTCATCGTGGTGATTTGCATTTCCCTAATAGTAACATTGAGCTTCTTTTCATGTATCTGTTGGCCATTTTGGATGTCTTCTTGGGACATCCAAAACATTTGGGAAATCACCCAAACGCTTCTTGGGCAAAGTGTTTGTTCGGGTCCTAGCCTATTTTAACTGGATTTTGTTGTTGTTGTTGTTGAGTTGTATGCATTCTTTATAGATTTTGGATCTCAGCCCTTCATCAGAGGCACTGTTTGCAAATATCTAGTCCCATTTGATTGGTTGCCTTTTTGTTTTCTTGCTGGTTACTTTTTCTGTGTGGAAGCTTTTGAGTTTGATGGAGTCCCATTCATCTGTTTTTGCTTTTATACCCTTTGCCTTTGGGGTCAAGTTCACGCAAAGACCTCTGAGACCCCAGTCCATAAGTTTAGTACTTACATTTTCTTCCATGTATTTTATTGTTTCAGGTCTTACAGTCGAGTCTTTAACCCACTGGGAGTGAATTTTTACGTGTCAGATAGCAAGCTAGTAGCTCCATCCTTTTGCATTTGGCTTTCCACCCGCCCCCCCTTGTCTGTGGCGGTGGAGGGTGGCTGCAGTATCTGTGGCCCATCTGCACGGTCTGTTACAAAATGTGCTGCCACACACCATTCCACACCCCCATCCCCCCACCATCCCACGGTTCCGGGGGGCACTTCAAACCACTGTGTTCTGGCAGCAGCGTCTGCACTGAGAACAACAACACACAATGTGTTTCTCATTTCCTCACGGCTTCACATTTTAACAGTGGATCGACTCATCAAGAGGAAAGGGTTGCCCCTCAACTTTGTCACGATCACGGATAGTCTGTAAGCACATCTGAGCTCAGAGCGGTCACGAACAGAGAAATAGCAACACGACACAGGTGTCTTTCTAGAGTGAGACAGGAAATGACTTCAAAAACATCTTTTGAGGGCTGAGGCAACTCCTGGCAGAGGCTGACCTAAAAGTACTTCATCTAAATTCACAGGGGAGGCCTATGGTCCCTTCTCCAGAGGAGTTCAATTGACCACAAGGTAAGGCCACTTACAATTGACCACTGTAGAATTTTCTGGAGTTGTCTCAAGGTCACTACAGAGCTACTGTGTGGTAATACTTTCAAACAGAAAAACAGACAAGTTAAAAAAAAAAGGACAAAATGGGAATAGATGATAGAAACACCATCAACAGTAATCAGCACTCTGAGCGTTATTGGGGCAGAAGCACGCTTTAAGGGCGGGCTGACACTGGCAATCCCCCGAGACTAACACGGGCTCGCTTCCACACGCGAGTGCCAGGCCCAAGGCTACCGAAGAGCCGAAAATGCGTCCTCATGGGTCCAAGCGTGTTTGTGCTGCATGTCACAACCTGGTCTTTTGATCTTACAGCATAAATTAGCACTTCCCCATGTTATTGGGAACGCTGCAAACGAGCTGATTTAATAAACTAGAGAATATAGATAAATTAGAATAAAGGAAAACTCTACCTCTAATTCCACAAGCATAGAAAACCCCCAGGAATAGTTTGGCACAGATCCCTCCTAATGTGTCAGTTTCAAGAAGGCCTTCTTCAAAGACTAGTGTCAGAAAAGTACGAAAAGAAAGAATCTCAAGCTGGAAACAGTTGAAGACTTTAAAAATAGTAATGTTACCCAGGAGATTTATTTGAGCATCCATTTTAAAATACGAACGTTTTCTTTTTTGGCATAACCTCTGCCCTCTCCCAGCTCTCGAGCTGTCGAAAATGCTCCCCACCTTGTCTGTTCCTTTCTAGGCGGAGTGCTGGTGCAAGGGCGAGAGAAAGTCCTCCATCCAATCCACGGCGACGTCAGAACTGAGCCAGAAAACAAAAGCTTTCTTTGCCCCTACTCAGGTCTAACATAACGATGTCCCATATACACAAATAATAGGTCTTGATGACCCCTAACTCCTGTCTATCTGTTCACTTTTTTTTTTTTAGGAAATACACATCTTGCTGCTTTATATTTAATTCTGCCGAGGCATTTTTACCATTCATGAAACACACTGTTTACCGACATAGATTTTATTTCCTTTCCACTGTTTAGATGAAATACTGATGCAGTTTTCTTCATTGGTTACAGAATCCAAGTAGACCCACCCAATTTAGGGTTTGATAAAAGCTCCAAAAGATAATCAGAGAGGCAGAAGACAGGCTGGCAACGCAAATAGTTTGCCGACTGGGGAACAGGAAGTGGCTAAGACAGGTGTGGAGAGGAGACTCTAGGTGTCCGTCCAAGGTAGTTTAAAGGCTGGTATTCCACAAGCAAGAAGGATATTACTTATCCCAGCCACAAGAATTGTTAGTTGTCATCTCAGCTGACTAAGAAGTTATTGTTCTCAGTTTAAAAAGATTCACAGGCAGGAATTCAGTGAGACAAGTACTCTATAGTTCTCCTTTCCAAAGACAGTTTTCTAAATTTTGCTTTACCGTAATTTGCTGCAGTTGTAAGAAATTTAATGAGCGGGAACCCTGGCCGGTCAGAAAAATAACTTCTTCAAATGGACAGGTGATCCTGAATTATAAGCAGTGTGGATTTCTCTGGGGAACAGCTGCACTGATGGGACGTCGGCAGACTCCCCTCCCTTTCCTTCTCCGCCGCCTTAGGTTCTTTCCCCCCGTCCCTTCCTGACCAGGGATGACTTAGTGTAACTTGCAGATCCTTTTCCATTCACGTGAACTTCTTGTAAAAGAATGAAAATATCATAGTAGGCGGCTGTAGTCCATTATCCGTGTTTTAAATACCAGCTTTCCTTCTCACCTGGGCAAGGGGGGCTCTGAGTATCAAAATGAGGGGGTGCAGGTCCCTGTGTGGTAGGTAAGCCCCCCAGAGATTTCTGTATGTGGCTGCCCACCACGGACAGCCCTGCCCTTCAGAGTGACTGATGGAGTTTCCCCCCCTTCCTGGTATAGCAAGAAAGCGCTGACCGGTTCTGACAGTGGTAAGAACAAGTGACCGAACATGGCATGTTTCATCTATAGGCAAGTCACAGTCCTTCATGCATAAGCCTGTGGATTTTCCACGGCAGATTTTCAATTCCAGGACGGCTTCTGCCGTCCCTCGGGGTCGTTCTCCCCTCATCAGCCAGCTCTGCTCAGGGAATACCAACTACACTTCACATCAGAGGAAGCAAAATGTGAAGGGAGGTAGATCATCAGGACAAAGGTCATGTTACATACAAAACACAACTAGGGCTATTTGGGTGTACATCTCCTGGTTTGAATTATGAACCCCCACTTTCTAACTGAACAATGCCGCAGAGGCATTTTCATGCTCTCCCAATTTTATTTGTATATTAGATTCAGAGAAATAGGCTTGGCTGTTTTTCAGGTATTTTGTAATTGGTGATCTAATTTATAAGTGATTCAAGGGAAGTGTGCTCTTCTCCCACAGTAAAACGCAGGCATCTTTTATTTGTTCCACAAGTCATCAGCAGCACCACGGGGCGATAGAAAAGAAACAGGGAAAGATTAAAAAAACACCGAACAGTTCACTTTGTTGCTTATTAGGTATCTGCTAGAATTCTGGCACCGGCTAGACTGGAAGACAGACTGAAATAAGATTTCGCTGTGATCTGCTTCGCAGTTTCAGGTATTTCTGCGTTCCTTGGCTTTCACCGCAGTGAACGATCGGAAGCTGGCCAATACGAAGGCAGCTATGAAAATCAGCACATTTTCAGGGAACTAAAGAAATAGAGATGAGCTCAAGGAAAATGATGGATGAGCCCAATGTTTAGAAATCTAGATACTGCAGTGAGAGAACCTTCGTTTGCTTCGCCTTCCCGTCGCATTTGGGCTTGTGTGGCCTGCTCGGCACCTGGCACGTGGCTCCTGCCATTATTGTCAGTAACAACATCGGTTGGTATTTGTTGATTTTTTTACTACGTTCTCAGTTGTTTAAGGCACCTCTTACGTTTTTAATCCTCACAACAACCCTCTAAGATAAGTATTATCATTCCTACTTTACTGATAAGTATTATCACTCCGGCTTCACCGATAAGAAAACAGACTCAGGAGTGAGTAACCTGCTTCAGGCCCTGCCGCTGGGTCAGTGGCAGCAGAAGGGTTGAATCCAAGACTGGCTGACCTCCAGACCCTCCCCATGCAGCTTTCTCAATGTCAAGTGCAGCCATTTCTTTCCCAATGAGAAAGAAAACCCGCGGAGGGTGGGGGAGGAACTTGTGTGGGACAAGGACCTGGAAATTCCATCCCTCATGGGCTTCTGTGCTGTGCTCAGTAAGGGTCGTTGATTGAGGAATGGGGATTACGGTGGAGGGTTTTGTTGGTTTTAGTGTTATTTCCACAGAAAGGCCAGCTACAGCCATGCAGTTGCTGTGTGGAGGAGGGGTAGTGTGTCTGCCGCCAACAAGAGCTGGTGTTGTATAGACTGTGCCAGAGAATATTTTAAAAGATGTATTGCAACCCTACGCTATCACTTATCAATGGGCAGTGTGCACACAAATCCGTCCCCTCAGCCCACTGGGAGCCGCTGCTGGCAGGTAAGCTGGATCATCCCAAACACTCATGGACTGTTAGTGTCATGTGAGGACCACGGTCAGGGTGGCTCGCTCCACTCTGCAGACAGATTTGTCAGGAAGGGAGTCGTAGCAACCCGTCACTCCAAGTGCTAGTGCAATCCCGCCCGCTTGCAGAGCTGGGTCCCTTGGAGTCTCTGTTATGAAACAAAAAGAAATGCTAATGTGTCAGGGTGTCTAACTTCAAAGGAGAAAACAGTTTAGCTCCCCACTGAACTACTCTGCCCCAGTAATTTAGAACACATTACGAAAGATTGAAATTGTGTCTTGGCTTATAAAAAAATTACTAAGAGTTGGGTGGATATTATTACTGATCCATTCCATGGTACTTAATCAGCATGCAACAAACTTTCACACAAAATCTTCTGAGGCAGCCTCAGCTCACACAGATGAACACTCAGCTCAGCGAGCTGCCTGCTTGCCCTTTGTAGCCAATGAAAGGCATGGAGTTCACTCACTGATCAACAAAATGCCAGCCATTGGTCAGAAACTAAGCACAGCATCCGAGACACTTTGGGAAATTACCACCCAGACACAAAAAGGCCACTCTGGGAAGGCCGTCTTCCCGAAAACTGTAAAAGGTGATCAGTGGACCATCCGTCTGGACTATGCTATATGACCCTATAACTTTGTTCAAGAAACAAACAGAATATGGAATCGAGATTTCTCAATCCTCGAAAATTTATAGTGCCTTTTGGGCTTAATTTTTAGTAGACCGAAGAGCAATCTCTCCATGTTTAGTAGACAAAGGGGCATCAGACTGGACTGCTCCAGTCCCGCCCTCGCTGCACCGCTGGTCTCCTGTGTGACCTTGGGCCGTGCACTTGCACTTCAGTGTGTCCAACTGTGAAATAAGGAAGATAATGACAACGACACTAACAGGGCTCCACACCTACACACCTCATCGAAGTGCTTTACGAATTAATCATATGGGACTTTGAAAGGGCTTTGATGCTTTAAAAGCGTTCAACAATAGTCAGCGAGTTTCCACGTTAATATACAGGGTCCGGCACAAATAATGTCCCCTCTTTTTTTTAAAGATTTTGTTTATTTATTTTTTAGAGAGGGAAGGGAGGGAGAAAGAGAGAGAGAGAGAGAGAGGAACAGCAATGTGCAGTTGCTGGGGGACATGGCCTGCAACCTAGGCATGTGCCCTGACTGGGAATCGAACCTGCGATGCCTGGTTAGCAGCCCGCGCTCAATCCACTGAGCTACACCAGCCAGGGCTAATAATGCCCCTTTTGTATTACAAACTCTTTTATTACAAAGTCATAGGTGTGTAATTCTGTAACATAACAATCTCACACTCAAGCACGCCATAGGACATTTTAGGTGAAATGTTCAAATTAACTCTATAAAGTATCACACCCATGTTATTGCCCCACCAACCACACTCAAGCAGGCCCTCCTTCTGCCGGACCCTGTACACGGCCCACAGAATTGCACGAGAGGCTTTGCAAGGTCAAGTGCAGGCAGGTTACTTGGCGGTCAAGGCTTTAGGTAACATAAAAAGAAAAAAAGGTTCTTTAACTGCTTTTGCTCTTTAGCCCAGTTTAGTGAGCATTATAAAACTATCCCAGTGAAAGACCCGCCTTTGATGGTCTTAAAGAGCGCTCTGAGACCAGGTCATGGGAAACGGGCGAGGCGACTCTCCCTCTTATTCCAGCTGTTCGTTCTTTGTCTTGCTCCGACGTTAGCACCGTCGCGGTGACCTCCTTTCTCCCCCTCCCCCACATCACGTCCTCTTTTCCCATCAAACAGGCAGCTTCTAAGGCAGGTTCAGGTGAGATGAACCCGGCTTCTATTATTGCAGCCACATGAAGGGAACCTTCACCCCCAAATGGAGCCATAATCAGGTCAGACTGTGTAATACACAGTGTGATGCACCGTTCATTGTAATGCACTTTGTGCTGACAGCTGACCCCATGAGACTGTCCATGTCCAGGTGCCGGTCCCCAGAGTCCCACTTCCTGAAGGGTAACATGTGCTCTCAGACCCGGGACCATGCAATGAGTGGCGCTGATTACTTTTAAGGTAGTCTTTAGATATTTACCATGGTGCATGTTTTCAATAATAAATTGTCACCAATACCTACTCCTTAGACCCAACACCTGGGACTCTGTAGATACTGCTTCAGATTCCACATCCTTCGGTGTGAACTTGGAAGATGGAGACAGAAGCTTCCATAATAGAAACCTGTTCAGTTGGTGTGGCTCCTGTGCCTCTGCCCAAAATCACAGAGAGACTCCCATCTCTCCTTTCTTATGAACATGCATCTGCCGACAAAGTGTTCAGTGCTGATATGTTCTTTGCTGCAGAGGGTTTAGTGGCATCTCATTGGTGGTTGTGGCTGATGCTCACTTCATAACTAGTGGGCCAATGTCAGTAAAACAATGACATTTGGAACTAAGTGCCAACCATCGGAATGTCTAGGAAACGGCACAGACCGTGAGTGATTGCTCCACAAAGCTGACAGTTTCTTCTGTTTCACGAGCTGAAGATCTGCTTTGATGGAGCGATGACCTGGAGGTCAGAGGACCTGGACCTTGGTCCCAGCGGGACCCTAGACAAGGCACTTCCATTCCGCAAGCCTATGTTTCTTCAAAGCATTGAACTTAGCCAGGCAGCAAGCTCGGGCTGGAGAAACCAGAAGCTTGTGGATGTAACGCCAGGACTTCCTGGTCACTCACCAGGTTATACTGCTGCGTAGCCAGGGCTGAGACCGACAGTGCTGCAGAAAGCATTCAGGCTTCAGGGACCCGAGGAACCTAGAATTAAGATCCTGGCTCAGCTGCTTACCAGCTAGGTGACCTTGGGAGTCATTTTACTTTTCTGAGCTTCAGTTTCTTCCTCTAGAGCCAACAGAGAAAACCTCTCAGAGCAAGCGTGTAGGTCAAATAAGATAATGGATATAAAGTGGCTGGTGCTATATATATAGTCATATAAAGTGAGGCACATGCAGTTAATAGCAACTCTATGGAGGGGGTGGAGTGGGGGGAAAGCGAGAAAGATGGGGAGCTCTGCCAACCCAATCCCTCAATACCTTGCTCAGCCCAGCGTTGTGGAATGTGATATAATAGACCCTAAAGAAGGCTTTTTCAAGAACCACAGTTCAAACCGCATGCCTGCAGTGGCATTTCCACTCCCAGACGTGGAGAAGGACCAAGTGTCTGACGGACAGAGAAAGACAGCCCTCCGGCACAAGACAGAACGGGGACCTCACCAGCAGAGAGCCACGGCCAGGAGCACGCATCTTCGCCAGGGGCTGGACCGGGTATACTTGCCGCAGGAAGGCAGGCGATCTGTTGTCAGTGGAAAGGCTAAGTGCTTCCCATTTAGAAGGTGGTTGCCCTGCCGGCCACCGCAGAGACCCAGGGGTCCCTCGTTCCCTGGGCGGTTCCACTGGCAAACCAGGCATGGAGAAAGGTCATTACTGTGCAGTGAACCCTGAGTGGGGCACAGTTTGCAGAAGCAAAGGCCACAGCACTGGCAGCAGCTCTGGGGTGCTGGCGGTCCCAGAAAACCTCCGCACTCACTGAATCCCAATACTGTTCAATCCAGAATCCAGAGGCCTCGCTTATCTCCAACGGCAGAACCAAAAAACCTGGAGAACTCAAGTTTGGAAGGAAGAATGTGTTTAGTGATAGGCCCTTTTGCTCCTCCTCTTGGCAAGTAAACTACTTCCCAAATCTACTAACGGGCTTTAAGCCAAACTCCCACTTCCTGCGGTATCCAAAGAGGCAGCCTGGGGCCCGGTGGCGGGATTTACGGTAATGCTGGGCACAGGCGAGGCAGGAAACCCAGTGCTGGCTAAACCATGGGGCTTCCGTCCCTGGCACTGCCTGAGGACAGCCACAGAGGAAGACGCCAAGGGGAGGTGAGAGGGGTCTGAGAGAGCTGGTTTCGCTCCTGATACGTGGGCTGTGCTAATGTCACCACGACTGAGGAAGAGAAATGACGAGAGGACACCCCTACTTATAGGAGCTCTACCCAATTCCCAGAACAAGTTCATGTCCTCCAGTGGCGTGAGGAGCAGACCCTTAAGAAGAACAAAGTGTGCATTTTTTTTTCCAGAACACTTGAACACTCGAATTGACTAGCATAAGCTATGTCTGTTGTGCAGTAAGATGTATTTGCACTGCCCTGGCCGGTGTTGCTCAGTGGTCGGAGCATCGTCCTGTGACTGAAAGGCTGCGGTTTGATTCCCGGTCAGGGCATGTGCCTCAGTCGTGGGTGCACCGCTGGTCCAGGCGCAGAAGCATACGAGCCCCAGTCCCTGCGTGGACCCCAGGTCTGTGAGCGTGCCGGGCAACCCACCAGTGCCTCTCTCCCATCGACGTTTCTCTTCCCCTTCCTCTCTAAAAAAGCACGTGAAAATGTCCTTGGGTGAGGATAAAAAAATATACACCTTTTACTTATTACAGCCATGGGAAAAATTAGTTTGGAACTAATACATTTTTAATACTTTTATAGGAGTCAATCAGTGGTAAGCCTTCCTGCTTTGATTTTGCCTTTAATCTTCGGGTGTTATGACAGCAGTCCCAGAGCCCGGGGGGGCGGGGGAGCACACAGGTGTTGAACGGAGGGTTTATTTCTCCGCTCTCTTTATAGTGTTGAGAGTGCCAGAGACGACAGTAATTACCTCTGATTTGATTTGAGTGGCAATCTTTTGGATTTAGTAACTCTGACGTCAGCGTCTCTGTCACGCTGTCAGGTTGAGTTCCCACTTCCACTGTGATTAACACTCTCACGGAGACACTGGCTGGTGCCGGTGCTAGTCCGCACTCAAAGCTTCGCTCTTCCTAGCTGCAAGGGAAGCATCCTCAGTGAGCCAGGCTCAGTCAGCCCCGCCTAGAGTCCTTACCAGTTACAAACCGCTGGACGTTTCCATTTGCCTCTGAGGCTTGATTAACCTCCGGTGCATTTACCATTTTAGAGTCACTTTATTTTCCCAGTGTGTCACTCTGGTTTTAGGAATTCTTCTCGGGCCATTCTGCAACAGGGAGGTGGTCTGGTCTTTAACGAAACCTGCAGAGCACAGGTGCCCTCCCCAGGGTCCGGGTCATCGATGCCGGATGAAGAACTAACTGCAAGCTCTGCTTCTCAGTCAGCCCTTCACTGAGATAAACAGCATTCACAGCACCCACTGCGCGGCCTCAGCCTGGCTAATGGGGGCTCATCAGGGCCCAAAAGGTGTGCTTCTAAAGTGCACATTTTCCATCCACGCATTCACGAGGCATCAGGGTGCTTTTTAATCCTAGCAAGTCACATCAGCCACGTTTCCCCCCAAGATTTATTTATGATGGTGATTAACAACTAGGACTGATGATGACCAACAGTCAGAGAAAGGAGAGTGCACAGCTGTGGCTAGGGTGCCCGAATGGAGCTGGGCTCCCCGTGCTTATGCTGGGTTGGGGGTGCACGAGCCTTGCTACAGCTAGTTTAACACCCGAGGCCGAGCGCACAGAAGCACCGCCAGCTCTGTGTTAAGAATTCAGGGACGAAGGAAGGACGCAGGGGGTGAAAGCGTGAAGTGTCCATTCAGCGGGGACGGTGCCTCTCAGCGCTCTCACACGCAGCTCGAACACCTCCCATGGCGACTCCCAGCTTCTTCCCTCCACCGTGACTGTCGCTCCTGCCTTTCCTGGGCTCCGAGCATGACGAGGCACTGTTTTTCTTTTAAAAATCAGGGCCATTATTTATTTACAAGGGTGGTCCAAGTTCATCCTCGCTGGTGTTGCAGAAATGGCTCCCAGCCTGGCCTTCCTCAGTGTGAACCTGCGTTGGGACCAGCACTCTGGGCTGGCCCTCCTCTCTCTAGCCTCCCTCACTGCCACATCCCTGCAGCCCGGACGGAAGCTCCCCCTTTCCGGTCCCTGCCCTCCCTCGCTTGTCCCTCCGGGTTCTTTCCACTCAGCCCCAGTACGTCTGACCTGAAGACAGCGCTCATCATAGCACTGGCCTCTAAGACTACCCTTTCTAACGTCTCCCTCTATCGCTCTGCCCTATAACAATGGTTGTGACTGCCTTACTTTGAAGATACTTTTCCTTGCATTGGAAAAACTTACTTTTCCCCCCCAAGCCTTATTCAATAGAAACTCAATTTTTAGAAAGTTTGGGGCCTTAAAACAAATTGGACACTGGGCCTAAAATAGCCCCGTTTCCTCTCCCCGACAATTATAAATCACTTGCCTAGGAAATAATATTGAGACTTCCCATAGGCTCTGTCTATGAAATTCTCAACCACATTACCGCCAGGGAGGAGGATGAGTTGGGCATTTCACAAAAACATGAAAACCAGAGGCGAACACTGCTGTCCCCAGCCTTCTCTCACTCATCCCCGTGAGGGGCGCAGGCTGGATGGGACCTTGCTCCTAGTGTGGCCGTGGAGTTTCTGAAGAGGCATCAGCCACACGTTCAAGAGTTTACGTGCGCTAACGCAGAACATGCTGCACAGGAAAACAGCAACCGAGAACCAAGCAATTAACGTTTTTCTTGTGCTTCACTGTAATTAGGCAGATCAAAGGGGACCTGGGCTTCCAGGTTCCACCAGGCCCACACGACTTTCTGAGAAGAGTCGGCACACAGCCCAGTAGACCTTTGGCAGGACTAACTGTTCGCAGGCAGGATTTGCTTTCTGACAAAACACTCCCTTGTGAATGCGTCACCAGTTATCTCCAGGCGGAAACGCTGCACTGGAGCAACCCGCAGGAGTGTCGACTGCCTGCTGTGGGGTGCTGACGAGCACCTCAGCACGGCTCCGCAAGGTACGCGTTGTGGCTCCAGGTCACCTCACCTGACCGATGCCTCATGCTAGGAAGGGGCAGGAACCGAACTCGGGTCTTTCCAATAGTCAGGGATTCGCAAACCCTCCTGCTTACAAAAGAATCACCTTGGTGGTTTATCAAAAACTTAAGATCCTGCTGAGCTTGGCGGGGACCCACCTGGACCTGGACCTGGACCTGGACCTGGACCTGCTGTTCCCTCCAGGCTGAACTGCTTGGGGTGGCGGGGTGAGGGGAAGGGAGGGGTGGGCACATGGTGCCCAAGGAACCCTGCCTAAGCACTCCGCCCCTTCCTGGCCTCGGTCTCCGGAGGGTGGGAGCAGACCCACCTCGGAGTCCAAGGGCCAGCTGCTCCAGGAGGTGTGTGTGCTGGGGGTGCCCTTTGTCCCTTCAGTGGCATAGATAATTCTCTTAGACAGTTCATCTTGTCCCCGCACCGGTGTGGCTGCGTGGCTGATGCACAGCGTGGAACCTGGGTTGCAGAAATGCAGTGTTTTATAAGAGTGAATTTTATAATAAACTTCTCCATTAAAAAAAATACACATTATACTCTAGCAGGTCTGGGGTGAGGCTGGGAAACAGTATCCTTAAAAAGTGCCCCGTGATTCTTATCCCGTCTAAGCCAAAACCAACTTCTCATGGTGTGAACCCGTTGACCAGACTCTGCATTCTTGAGCCTCTGAGAATAAATTGAATCCTTCTTCTGCCTGAGAACCTTTAGGTGTTAGGGACACCTCTCCTATTCCCGCTAAATCTTTCACTCAGCAAGTAAAAACATTTCTCACTTCTTTCTGTAGTTCCTCCCTCCATCTCCCCACGGGGCCCGCACAATTCCTACGCATACGGAATGTGTGACTTGACACAACTCGGGCGCCAATTTGCTCTGAAATCCACAGAGATACTACTGGCAAGTGTTTCCCACCCACACTCCACTCTGTCTGATGTGGAAACGACCGTGACGCCTGGCATGTTTCGGTATTGATAACATCTGTCCGTGGTTGATCTGGAACCATTAATTTAACCTCATGTTTCCTCCAAGATGGGTAGACCGATCTTCCCTCAAATGGATGATGTTCCTTTCTCTTTTTATTAATAATTTACACCAGTGCCCAGAGAAGAATGTTGAGGGGGGAAAAGGGCATGTCTGTGCAAAATAAAAATGAAATATCTAGGGAGAAAGCCTGAGCTTCAAGGAAAATAGAAGTTCTTTTATTCTCTGCCGTTGATGAGAAAAAGTAGAAATTTTAGTCATAGTTCAATGAATTTTAATGAATTCATTTCTATTTTAGGAGTCACAGCAGTGGGGGACGGGTGTGGTTTCAAACAGGGTGATCAGCCTTGTTGCGTGGCCACTACGCAGACTTCCAGGCAGTGAAGGAACTGGCCCCGGGGATGTCTAGGGCCAGGGTGTCCCAGGCAGGGGGAGAGCAGGAGCCAGGCTCAGAGACAGAAGTTCCTGGGTGAGTGAGGAGGGGGCGATGGTGTGCAGGAGGCAACCGTGGGCCAGACCGCGTAGTACTGGGAGGTCGCCGTAGGGATTCTCGCGGTCACACCGAGTGAAACTGGGAGTCACTCGGGTTCCGGGCAGAGGACTGCCATACATGTATGTATGTGGATTGTGATAGAAACGAGTTTATTACCCTGGGATGTTCTCTTGCATTTTACAGTTGGTCTACCAAACCCCAGTGCAAGTAAGAACCACTTGTCGCTTTTTAAAGATGCTGTTTCCCAGCCTCCCCCCCAGACCTACTAGAGTAAAATGTGTATTTTTTTTAAATGGAGAAGTTTATTATAAAAGTCATTCTTATAAAACACTGCATTTCTGCAACCCGGCCTCCATGCTGTGCATCAGCCACACAACCAGGGCAGCACGGGGACAAGATGAACCGTCTCAGAGAATCATCCGGTAATGGTGGCTAGTGAGCTCCCTCTCACTGAACGTGTTCTAACTAAGATTCGGGGGTGCTGGGGAGGGGTTCACGTGTCAGATAGAGAAAAACAACTTCCTTGTTTCCTTCCGCATGTGAAAAAACTCTTCCCATTAGGTTCATTCTCTCTACAGGTTTCCGATGATAGATTGAGTGACAATATCCACTTGTATGCATGGTCTGAAGAATATTTTGTCTACAGTGTAAATATTACAATCTACTCAAGGGTGCACCACCTCACTGTCACAAAAGGATTATTCAAAATCTCTTCAGACCTCACCAGCCATTGTAGAGAATCTCTGACACTCTCTCCCTCTACCCTCTGCCACCAAACCCGATCACGCCCGCAATCACAACTAACCCCCTTGAAGGTCACGCAGGTGACCCAGCAACAGACCGTCTCTTACAAACAAAGCAACGCAAGCCTGTCACTGCAGGAAACAGAAGGAAAACAACAGCTTCACTCTACGGCAGGATCCGCCACACCGTCTTCAGCACAGTACCACTTTCTGGGGGACACTGCGGTCCTTTCCAAAGTTCAGCACCGGCTTTGTGGGTTCACTCCTATTTCGTGACCAATGGTGCATGAATCGTTGTGAATAGAAACATGAAAGAGGACCTGTGGTTACTGCTGCTAAGTTTTTAGCAAAGGGCGAGAAATACTCATGTCCAGTGAAGAGCACTAGGAGCCACGGTGAGCCACGCCCTCCAGGGGCAGGAGCCGCACTGGGCGCGGGGAAGGGAAGAGATGAAACATCAGACAGAGTTCAGTCCCATTTGATTCCTCACTCTGCTGAGCAGTGGAAACCCAGATCCCCTAATTTTTTGCCCAGACAGGCTCGGATGACGATCCAAGTCAGGAATATTTCACACTTGCCTTTTATTTTATTTTATTTCAATGTTATTTTATTTTTTGCTTCTCACCCCCTAAGTTAATAAGAGACACCACATTTCGGCAACGTGGCCAGCTGAGCTTCCGCCACTCCGTCAGCCCCTGAAGAAGGACATGTCTGGCGGAAAGCTGGGGCTGGGGAGGCGGCTGGACGGCAGGGGAGGAAGGGGGTGGGACAGGAGTTGAGAGAGAGGGACTGAGGGGAAGGTGTGGGGAAGTAATCTGCGATCTCACACATAACCTGAAGCTGAGGCAGCCATGTAGTTATGAAGCTGCCTTCCCTTTCACTTGGCAACCTAAGATAAGGAGGCAAAGAGAATCTTTGAAATGAAACACGACATTCCCTTATTAAGGTCTCGTTTGGATTTTGAATGGCTCAGGGCTTTGCACCCACTTCCCTGCTCTGGGCTACGCAAGGAGCAGATGTGTCCCAGGAAGAGAAACTGCATGTTTTTCAACAGTGTGTGCCTGTTGCTAAACAATTTCCTTAGAAACATTTTTATGTTTATAAAAGCGTTTTATGTTATCCAAGCGATATTTGGCCACCGTTTGGTAAGTATAAATAAAAGTCCTTTAGCTTCCAGAGAAAACGCATGGTATGCCTTTTGTGTAAAAATAGCAAGATGCATAATGTGTGCGTTCCATTAAGAATTTATTGCTCGTTTCTGCGTCAGTTCCCATCTCCTGGGGCAGGCCAAAGACACCACACACGCAGCCTGTGAGCCCGGCTCCGTGGCCCTGGAGCATTGCATGCTGAAACCTGGAGCCCCAAACAGGAGGACAGCAGCCGTGCCTCTCCTGGGTGATGAGCGGTCTAGCAGGGGTCAGGTAGCATTTTCCATCCCACAGCGAGAGACAAACATCCCCACTTACTCTCTGTCCGCTGTGCCCACTCTCACGTCCCTCCCGGCCCACAGGGCCTGACATCTCCTCCCCCAAACCGCTGCAGCTTTCATCGGCTTGATAAACACCGAGAGTAAGATTCGTAATAGTGCCTATACAGTGCGATAGATGACTATCGCTAACCCCATTTTATAGAAGAGAAAACTGAGGCTCAAGGGATGCAATTTGCTCACGGCCAAGTCAAGGACAGATTCAAGTTCTCAGCCCAGGTCTCTGGCTGTAAACCCAGGCCTTCCCTTCCCTCTCTCCCTCCCCTCCCCTCTCCTTCCCTTTCCCTTCCCTTCCCTTTTCTTTTCAAGTTTTACTAAGATTTATTTGACATACAATAAGCTGAAATTAAAGTGTACAATTTGATCAATTTTGATGTGCGTATAACAGTAAAAACATCACCACCATTTAGATAATACACATATCCATCATCCCGTCAAGTTTCCCCCATCCTCTGTAATTCCTCCCCACCACCCGGCCCAGGAAACCACTTGTCCAGACTGGTTTGAATTTGAGCGCATTCCTGTTTTATTGCTGGATGTATTCCAGTGTATGGACACGCCACAGTTTGTTTATACATTCAGTTGTTGCTGACCATTTAGATTGTTTCCGGTTTGGGGCTGACAAATCCAGCAGCTACGGGCATTCATATAGAAATCTGCGCACAAATATATGCATTCGGTTCTCTTTGGTGAACACCTGGGAGTGGAATGGCTGGATAATAGTGTATGTGTATGTTTGAGTTTTTAAAAAAGCTGCCCAGCTGTGTTCCAAAGTGGTTCCACCATCTCACATGGCCACCAGCAGTGTGGGAATGTTCTAGTTCATCCTCACTGACTCTTAATAAGGCGAATCTTTTTAACTCTCATCATCCGGACAGGGGCTGAATGATAGCTCACTGTGGCTTGAATGTACATTTCCCTAACGACCAGTGAGGTTTCACATTTCTCGTGTGACTATTTGCCATTGTATTTCTTTGTTCAAATACTTTGCCCATTTTTTCATTGCATTGTTTTCTTATTGTTGAGTTTTGAGTGTTTTTCAATATTTTGGAAACAAGTCCTTTGTTGGATATTGCTTTGCAAATATTTTCTCCCAATGTTTTTCAAAGGACATATGTTTTTAATTTTGACAAAAATTAAAAAGATTTTAGTCATTTTTTTAAATGTATGGACCATGCTTTCGATGTTGTTGTGTCTAGAAATGTTAGCCTCACACAAGGTAATAAATATTTCTCCCTTTGTTTGCTCCTACAGGTTTATAGTTTTGTCATATAGTAAGTTTGGGGTTAATTATGAATATGGTACCCATTACAAAGTGGAATTCTTTCTTTGTGTATATATTATTTATTTGATTATTTTTAATTTCACTATTCTATATTTGACTGTTAATTTTTGACTACTTTAAGGCATCCCTCTATTCCAATATTATCAATTTTTTTTAGGAATGCCAAGATGATCAGTAAATAAGAGATTTTAAAATAAAGATGGTAAATAGCATAACCCAGACAACATTAGAGGAACACGTTATGAGAAATAGAATGAAATCCATGAGAGCAGCACGCCCCGCTCAGCGAGGGTCCTGGCGGGGAGCTGGAGGTGTACAGTCGCCCACCTGCGGGGGCCACTGGCCCCTCCTCGGAGGACAACAGTGAAGGGCCACACGGCAAATGCATGCTGTTCTGGAGTTCTGTGTGGTCGAGGCACCTTAGGAGAGATCAAAAACTAAAGACAGCAGTGCCAGTTGGAGGCAGAGTTCAGCCTGTCCTATTTTATTTTACATTTTGAGTGCTGCTGGTTTTTAAGTAACGTTCCTCATGTTTCCTTTACCATTACCTCTTTTCTCTGAATTAACCAGGGGTGCTACTTTTGCCCCAGGGCAAACTGGGGTGGCCGAGTCAGTCTGTAACAATTGCCAAGAGCAAGCCTTTCTTTGTCCCTTTCGAGGGGTAAAGTCCCTGGAAATGGAACATCCAGAATCACTTGTTTCTCTTGCCGCTCCAGGATTTTCCTTGTAGCGCTGAGAGGTGGGAATGCTGGGTGTTTGGGAAGTTGCGTCTTTCGCAGAAGTCTGAAACCACTGGATCTGTGACTTAAGTTCTTCCCCAAACCCTACGTGTATCAAGAGATCAGTGTGCGTTTTTCCAGAGAAAAAGAAGGAAGACCGACTGGGTAAAATGTAACAAGTTAGGAGTTTTAGGAATTAGCTGAAAGTAAGTATTCTTTACAGAAATGGATAATTTTGCTTCCTCTGAGGAAAAGTTAAGTAAAACAAAACAAGCAAAATAGTCGAAGAGAAAGATCGTCATTTGAAATATGCAATTTAAACTTGAAATTAAATGACTGGTATCCTTGATTATTATTTTAAAAACATGTTCTGATAAATTATTTCAAATATGCAGAAAGTCATGCATTTAAACAATTAACCTTTCTGTAGCCACTTCCCCATTTACCAAATCTTCACATTTTACCAAATTTATCTTTAAAAATAACACAGTATTAGAACACCATCATTCTTGATTAAAAATTTACAAATAAGAATGAACTGTGAGGCATGGAAAATAGACTTAACATACTTCCTGCCACTTCCCTCAGGCGTTAGCAGCCCATCAGGGCTCTCTCTGTTCCTGACCTCTCTCAGTCGATTCCAGTGGGTTAAAAAAGGAAAATCCCCACCCCCGACAAATGCACAAGAGGAAGGAACGCAGGGTTCCACCTGAGGACAGGGAGCAAAAGAATAGAACTTTCTAGACCAATTAGCTTGACTTCATGAATAATTACAGAAATGCTGCTTTATAAAAAATGAATAACCTCAGGCCACATTATTTTCCTTCTGCAAACAAGTCGAAGCATCTAAAGAAAGGGCAATGGTTAGGAAGAAAACTAAGAACCACCTTTTTCTCTGAATTCTAGTGCTCTTTTAGAACGAGCTACCAATTCAAGGTCTAGTTTTCTCTGGATCAAGAGCTTCACAGTAGTCGACCCTACCCACGGTTTCGCTTTCCGTGGTTTCAGACACCTGCAGCCAGACCCGGTCTAACAGTGTTAAGTAGAAAATTGCAGAAATAAACAATCCACAGTTTTAAATCGGGCACCGTTCTGCGTGGCGGGATGAGATCTCAGGCCCTCCCACTCCAGCCTGCCTGGAGTGTGGACCGTCTCCGTGCCCAGTGTCCCCTCTGTACACACTCCCTGCCCACTGGTCACTTAGCTAAGCTGTCCCAGCTATCAAATCAGTTAATAGAGAGAGAGAGAGGCACCACATTCACATAACAATATTACAGTATATTGTTATAAGTGTTCTTTTTTACGACTAGTTACTGTTGTCAATCTGTCACCATGCCTAATTTATAAATTAAGTTTATCATAGGTAGGTGTGTATAAAAAATAATATATATGGGGTTCAGTGCTCCCCACAGTTCCAGGCAGCTGCAGCGGGTCTGTGGACGTACGGTATCCCTGTGAATACGAACAGATTACTAAACTGAAAAGGTATTTGCTACTTATTTTTTTAAATATACTTTAAAAAATTTTAATTGTTGTTCAAGTACAGTTTTCTGCCTTTGACTCCCATCCCATCCCACCGTTCCATGCTACCTATTTTTCTAGCACTCCACAGTGTAAGACTGCCTGCTGTTAGGTATCTGCCTCGTGGAGCAAAAACAGGTGCAGAGCTGTCCTGGAGAAATGCTCTTTGATAATGACAAGGACACTGGGTCCCCTCCTGCACTCTCCACTGTAATGCCCTATCATTCCCTGAGTGTTTTCCAGCACCTGCTGCACCACCTCACCCAACCCAGCCAATGCCTGTGGGTTCTCTAAAGGTTTCTTTCCACCCGAGTGGGTCACAACTCCCTGGGACCACCATGAGCCCCTATTGCTTTCCAGCTTTGAAGTGGGATGAGCTGTCAAAATTCTTCTTTACTTGAAAACTTAATAATGATAGGGAACATATCCAGTTTTAAATATTTACCCAGACTTCACAGCTCCCCAATCCTTACCTTCTCCTGCATGCTTCACACCCTGTCTTCCTGTCGTCTGCTGTCTCACCCTAACTCTACAGCCCCATCTGTCTGTTCTGTCTCCCTAACCCCAAACCAAGTAAGGCCTTGCATTGCTTCTTTCCATGGTACGCAAAATATATAAGCAATAAAGTCAAATTTCTCTCTCTGTGACAAAATGAGTGAGCCAATACTGTTCTCTCCATGTATTGTAGTCTGTGACGTTGTTTTGGGAAACATCTGTATTGTTAGACTGGTCTCCAGTTCGAAGAACTGGGCAGCCTGATGGAGCCTGGGGTGTCTGGCATCTGAAGGAAGATAAGGACCCAGGCCGCCTTCCAGCCCGTTTTGTTCTCCGGACCGTCCCTTCCCCTCGGAGGGTTTGGAGAGCTGGCCCGTGCTGGAAAGGCCCAGCTGCTCACACACTGCGTGGCTCTGCCTTTCGTTTCTCTCCTATTGGCCACTGGAAAGGTCAGAGTTATCTTGACTAATGGCCAGAATGTGCTGGGTGTTGTTAGAAGAGTTGTGAATAAGCTTAAAATTGTACTAACTGGAAATACCGGTTGCGAGGGTGTTGGTCCTTGGCTAAGTATATGGTTTCAGGTCAAATCAAGTAACTTCCCGTTGGAAGCGGACGGAATGATTGCTCCTCCAATGGCATCCATGGAATTCTGGCCCAAGGCAGTTCTTGGGTTCCGAGCCGTAAAGCTCCTCCACGCCCAGCTCTTGCACTCCCAATAATGGGTCATCTTCTATACTCGGCCTTGCTTCTGGGTTGTATTTCTATTTGAAATCTTCCATGGCCTTCTGTATTTGAACATCTCAAAATGGTCTTTGAAAGTCTTAAGGGCTAACACTACATAAAAGCAGAAAGATCTGAGAGTGAAGAAATTAGTATATGTGTTCTATAGGATGCATAGAAACTAGCTTGTAGGAAAAGGTAAAAATAAGAAAACTGTACTTTGATTGGGTGCCTGCTATGTGCCAGGCACCGTAGTGGAAGCCGTCATAGCTCCATATTTGTTCTTCATAACACCTCTATAAAGGAAGCAGTATATCCACTTTACAGGTAGGAAACTGAACTTCAGAGAGAATACACTTTATTGTCCAAGGTCACATACCTTTTAAGTTAAGACCTAAGCCCAGGCCTTTGTGATCCTGGCCTTCAAGATCAATCACAGCATGTATGTGACCCGCATCTGTTCCCAGAATGCCTTTCTCCAGCCACACTCGGGAAGTATCTACTACTGACAATGTATTACATGATCCTGACTGTACTAGTACACCATGGAATAAATAATATATACAGTTTCATCCTGGCTCTCAATAGCTTCAGTATGAATATATTCCATTTTTTCTCAGTCAGAGCCAGTAATCATAAAAAAACTGGGGAGGGAGGACAGGAGGAGGTACGGAGAGAAAGGAAACTCCTGATGAACTGTTGGAGACACGAGAAACCTTGTGGAAAAGGGCTAATGAAATTAAGCTCTTTAATGGGCCTTATCATTTTATCTACGTTCGCTGTAGCTCTTTACCTTCTTTTATAGATGATTCAATGTTAGAATGGGGGGGCCTCCAAAAGCAACAGTAGGCAATTCTATTATTACACAGATGAGGCCCCTCTGGCCCCAAGAGTAAGCAGCTCAATCAAGTTGACCCAGCTCAAGAGGATCAGACTTGGACTTTGGACTTGTCTCTTGTGTAGGGAGTGGTTGGGAGGCTGGGATGGGGATGGTGGAGGGATTGAGCAAAAAAAGAAAAAGAAACAAGAAAAAAACCTCATGGACACGAACAGCTGTGTGGGGATTGCCGACGGGGGGTGAGGGTGGGCACAAAAGAGAAAGGGGGGAGATGGAGGAGGGTCCAGAGGGCATACATGGTGATGGACAGAGACTTGACTAGGGCTGATGAACACATAGTACAGCGTGCGGAAGACCTGACGTGGATTGTGCATCTGAGAACTGCAGAACTGTGTTAACCAGCGTCACCCCCATATTCAATTTAAAAAATGAAATAGAATACCGTATTTTGCTGCGTATAATGTGCAACTTTAGGCCCAAATTTTTTAGGGGAATATAAGGATGCACATTATACATGGAGAGTATTAATTCCTCATCTATATACATGTTTTTAGTTCTTTTATTTATGCTTACGCATTGAAAGTAGTATAACTCAAGAAAGCAGCAATGATATATGTATGAAAAACAACACTATGGAATAGGATAATTGGTTTTATATATAAATAAAAGATTGAGTTAAAAAATTAAAATGGAAGATTCTTTTCCTGAAAGTGGGGGCCAAAAACGTGGGTGCACATTATACACAGTGGAATACGGCAACTCGGTCCATGTCCTCCACCTGTGAACTGCATGATTGGAGAGATGACTTCTAAAAACTCACCAAGCCGCCAAATTTTGCATCTCCCCTCCCGTTTTTCCTGGTTAGGAATGGACTAAAAGGAGGGGTGAAGCCACAGGTGACCTGAGAGCCTCCCCATCCTGCAGCTGCCTTGGGGCTCTGCAGGGCAGTGACCCAGAGTCTGTCCTGATCAGTTTTCCCACTGTTTCCATGGATAAAAGGAAGGTGGCCTGGTCCCCTGGCAGCCCATTGGTACCTGCTCTAAAGAGCAGGTTATTGCTAAGATCCAACTACAAACGGGGACCACAATAACCTGTGTAGGAACCCTGTGATACCTGTAAAAATAGCATTTACCGAAGAAATGTGAGCCACAAACCCCACCAGACTAGCTCATTATTACCCAGCCAAGGTTCACTGAATGCCTTGGGATGGGAGAGCGGCAGCGGTAAGACTTGCCAACTCAGCAGAGCGTCGAAACCAGCAACGGAGTACCAACTTAAATGTAAATGCATTTCCGTGCTTGCTCAGAAAAGAAGAAAATTAATATTCCCAAAGCTGAAGAAGCCGACCGACCAAGGACACAACGGATTGATGTAAATGCATTCAACTCCAGCCAGTCAAACACCAAAAGAAAACCAGCGACGTGCTGCAGGAAAGGGACTCCTACCACCCCCCCGCCCAACCCCCGTGCATTGGCACGTGTTACAAACAGACAGGAGTGGGTCAGACCAGTTCACAACTACCCAGTCAGTCCTACATGTGCCTCTTCAGGACGCCTGAGCCTCTGCCATTGAAGTTCATTCATATGATAGGACCTGCATCTGCTTCAGACGGAGTGGTTCCACTCCCAATAGCTCTCCTCACTTCTCCCACAAAGAAGCTTTTTCTGTTTTACCCCCAACGCTTTTCCTGACCCAGTGCTGTCCTGCCTGGTGGTTCCACTTACAAAGTGACCCACACCAAGGGCGGGGCCTGCTGCCTTCAAGAGGTGAGGTGCCTTCATTTCCGCTGCCACTTCCAGTGTCCTTCCTTCTCCACACAGGGTCCGGGGTTTTTCAGAAACCAAAATAAAGCCAGAGGCCCACGAAGCCATACATCAGCATCAGGAAACAAGGTCACGCGTGGAAGAGCACATGTCCCCAAAGCATGCTGCGCCACACGGGCCATTAGTCCCTGGGACTGACATAATACACACCTGGGCTGACGACCTATTCTTATCATTTGCCTTCACTGCCTTCTCCTTCCTGGGAATTTCCCTTTAGCTTAACAGCTTCCTAAATGCTTGCCTTTGTTTGTGAATCATTTGAAGGCACTGCTTTAAAACTATCTTTCTCTCTTTGTACTTGATCTCTGTCCCACAGGACCCCCAAAGCCGCTCCTGCTATCTGTACTGAGGCAGGTGATTAACTGGCGCTCAGCCTGCCTCTCCGTTGGCAGCGTTGGCGGTGTGCTCCCGGACTGGGGAGGAAGGAAGGAAGAAACACACATGGAAAGAAGTGCTTAAATAAAAAGCAGGATTACCTGAGAAGGGAGACCAGCAACACAAGACATTTGCTTTCACAAAAAAATAATTGCTGTGGAGGGAAACGAAAACCTGTAGCTTGAGTAAGGTTTTATATGAATTCACACCTCAGAAGTTATGTAATTACAGTATACCCTTCTCTTTCTTCATGCTAATATGTTTAAATTAAATTCCAACCGCAGATTTTTTCAAAGAGCTTTGCCACCTAGTATACCCTAGAAGGCGCGAGACGATGCAGGGTAATTAATGAGTTTCTGCCGTCTGATCCCTGGGAACAGCCTTCCAGCTGGATTCCTCGGAGCTCCGCACTCGGTGCCCAGCAGACAAAGCCCTTCGGCAGCAGTGACAAACATCTAACAGCTCTGCTGCGCTTCCGGCAGCCTCTAGGACATGAATGCAAAATATGTGTCTCCTGGCAAAGGCTCCACGCCCCTGAAATGAAGTCATTTATCTGCAGGCCGTCCTGCCCCGTGCTGTGCCAGCTTCGGATACCAGGCAGCACATTCCTTACTGTTCCACCCCGCCCAGGCATCCTGAGCCCGGGCAGCGCGTGGCCGGGTGTGCTGGGGAACAGATCCCTAGAGAGCCGAATCTGACAGGCAGGGGATTATCCTAACTGAGGTCTGTCTGTTCATCATCTGTAGATAAAAGATAACGAATGAGCAAGCAGGCTTCCCCTAAAGTCTCCCTGGTATGAAGGACCCTTTAAACACAGCCAGCCAGTTGGGAGAGAGGACAAGAAGGACGACTTGGCTACTAATGAACAGACTGATGAGTATCTGTACAATGCAGGAATCATCCGGGGCTAGACAAGAACTCATCTAAGATGAGGACGTGCTTGACCCTCTGGCCACAGCACTTGGCCTCTGTAAGCCACAAGTAGCCCAACAGTAAAACTGAGGCAAATGGAAACCTTGATGAAAATGCGAGGCTGGATTTAATGTCCTGTGATGAGCTTTCCGGAGTCATGTGCAATCCCGAAGACAAGAGTCAAAACACAAAGCAAACATCAAAAGCACAAGCTCAGAGATGAGCTGCATCATTTTCACCGTCGGCCCTATTACGCAGCGTCTCCGAAACCAGCCTGCGTGGTGTTCTCTCACCGTAAAGCGCACGACAGAAGACCCATTTAGAGGTTTTATGTCAGAAATAGAGTGTGCTATGGAGTTTTAAGGACAGAAGGTGGTTTAAAATTTTCTTTTATCTCCCTACATAATCTAAAAATAATATCTTTTCCTAGAAACTGCTTCAAAGAAAACCTCCCATGGTTTTAGGATAAAGGGAGAGGCTTGCCAAGGGCTCGGTGTGTCTGAAAGAAAAATACTGTAGACTGTAGGGGGGTAATGAGAACTTTCACACTTCCAAATTATACAATTAGTTCCCGAGCACTCAAGAATATTTAAAATGCACGCTGCTGATGGGAAAGGGGGGGGGGAATACAAAAAAGGTAAACGAAGATACCACTTACTAACCCAGTGAACATTCAGGAAATAGGAGGGGAGAAAAAAACCTTCTCTGTTCATGTTCCAGGCATTCCAGATTTTCAGGACCAAGTGAAAAAAAAAAAACTTTTTCGCTCTGATTTCACAAATAGACACAGGGTCCTGACTCCTCATTCTTTATGCAAAGTCTGAAGCGACCTGAATCAGGTAAAGCAGACACCGACGTTTATAACCTCGACCTGCGGGGAAGGTTCCAAATGCAGGTCTCCACCCCAGACGGCTTGCAGACCCAAACGTCTGTCCAACTTTTCCCGACTGTTTGAAAGACCCTAAGAAACTGTCTCTCTTCTCCCCACACCTAAGGCCATTACATGTCCCTATGTGTCTGGGACAGTTCCAAGGGGTGGCTGTGGTCCTGGGCCCCCCCCCCCCCACCTACACGACACCCAGATTGGAAGCGTAAACGACGTGGCCGCTGTGTGCACGTGCCCCACCCCCTCCACTGCACCCACCGGCTTCAGGGGAGCCCCAATCACTGCCCCTCGCTAGGACGGCTAAAATAACCCACCAACGTTAGCCGCACTCCCACTCGCCACGGCACCCTCCCCCTCCTCCGGGTCACACAGCACACACACTGTTCCTTCCAGGTGATCTTTGCAAAGCAAAAATCTAACAGGCTCACACCCACACTTCACAGGACTCGCCTGCTATCAGAATGAAGGTCGGAGTGCTAAAACCCAAAGTCCCGCATGACTGACTTCGTTCCAGAAATCTCCCAGGACCCACCTGTTGAATGAAACTATATTAGAATTTTCTCATTCATAACAACAGTGCAAATGTTGAGTTAGTTGTTCCAGATTCTCAAATGTTAAAGACCCCGGTACTTGAGGTCCTGACCAACTTTTCTGGTAAAAGGGGTTCTGGGACAGTCTGGCTCTAGTCCCCAGTAGCTGTGTCTCAAAAAACTCTGTCACTCTTTTTGTATTTTTAAACAACTTATGTTTTGAATGTACCAGGGAAGCTTTCTATTTGAAATAGCCCTGTAGAATATCCTTTTGAATGGTAGGGATTCTCTTATACTGTATACTTTCTGTTTGTTAATTTCTCATTTGCCTAAGTTTTCTAAATCTCCCTAAACCTCTCTGATACCTTGCACTGGGCCGACCTATAAGGAATCTCAGGGATGGAGAAATTCTGAAGGCCATGCTGTTTGGTGTTAGTCGAGTCCTCCGAGAGCACTGTTGCTCAGCTTTGGCCTACATCAGAATCTCCTAGAGAGCTTTAAAAAATGCAGGTGCGAGGCACCCCATCTGTGACTTAATGAATCAGGGTCTTTAGATGTGAGGCCCAGACAGGTGTGTCTCCCTGCAGCGGGACAGGCAGGAGCAGGATCCAGCTCAGGATAGAATACCCAGAGGACTGACCAGCCAGCAGCATCCAAGTTTGGTGGATTTTGACATGCTGGTGAATTACTAAATCTGGGGTTAAGGAAGCAGAGTGGCTGCCTGGAAAACCAGAACCACGGTGTGTGGGAAACCATTTGAGATATGTAAATGTTTTAAAATGCTGATTTATGTCTGCTAATCTTGCTGCATACTATCAGAACTAGTCACATTTTACATAATCCTAAAACTATGTCTACGCATGCTAAAAGTGTAGTAGAGCTAAGTATATTACCAGTTTGTGTACATAAAAAGCTGTTAAGAGAAAACTAGATGCGGAGCTCAAACTAGATTTCTAGCTTGATGGTATCAGTTTTACACGATGTATCCAGTTTTGTGTATTATGTTGATCGTGATACCGCTAGTCCGGGTGGTTTTAAAGAAACATTCGTGTGCCCTGGCGATGGTCACTTGTGGACAGACACACATAACAAAGAAAGCTTGTGAGGCAGCCCCAAATCCCCCCTTTTAGTGAACCCAAATTGCTCACAACTACCCCCTTCCACCAACTGGTGATTTCCACAAGCTGATTCAACTGGGTGTCTTACCTCGGAGTCATAGTTCACAGGTCACAGGGTCACTTGTCTGTCGAAAGATTTGCCAAATCATTGCATATCACTCTAAACGGATGCTTTCACTCAGAAAGGTTCAAGTGACAGACAAATGGTACTGAAAGCTATTTAGTGACTTTTTTGAATACTCTAACATAACCAGGTTCTATCTCATTCCCTTCAAACCCACAACAATAACAAAAAGCAACCCATTCATGAAAACCAAGTACTTTAAAATAATCAAGTGTTGGTAGATCAGCAAAATCCTACCAAAATGAAACTACTGTCATTAAAATAAGTCTTTCTACTATGTTGCCTTAAAACCACAGATTAAAAACATGTGAAAATGTTACAGATGTAAAATTATAAATTTTGCAAGTCCAATTCAAATATAAATATATTTCAGGAGTGTGCTAATGATTGACATTCAATGATAAAGCCATTTCTAAAGAGTCACTAATCTATCTGCCTCAGGTTTGGCTGTTGAATGCATGAATTTTTCAATGAAGCTAGCAGGGACTTTTTCCTCAAATTATGGACTAGGTCAGCCTCAAAGTCCCAAAACACTGTGAATATTGGAAACGTGCCCTCTCTACATCTTGCTTTCCACCTGCAGCTAACATCGGGTAAATCAGACCAGGGGAGGGTTCACATTTCCCAGCTTTACCAAACAAAGAAAACCCTCATCACAAGAAAAAAAATTGTAACTGTGTATGGTCACAGATGTTAACTAGAAATATTGTGGAGACCGTTTTGCAGTGTATACAAATACTGAATTGTGTACATGTGAAACTGAAAAAACACTATATCTCAATGATACCTCAATGATAAATAAATAAGTAAACAGATAAATAAAATCCTTACTTATCAAACACAAGTAATTTTTCCCAAGCATTTACACCAGCTAAAATGGTGAAGCTAATGGTGATTGAGGAGAAGTGTGTCATCAAGGCTAAGAACAAAAGATCTAATCTAATTCATTCTCGCTCTTCCTGTGGCCTTTGGGTAAGCCCCCTACCATCTCCTTCTATGTCAGTAAAGGAGTGAGCATCTGCCAGTCCTAATGCGTGGGCTCCTGGGTCTCAGGGACAAAGGAAAAACTGAAATGGTGTGCATCTAGCCAAAGCACATCACTAACACCCACGCCACTGCCTGCAGACCTGTGGTTCTCCAGGCTTCCGCACTAACCACTGAACTCGACAGGCGGGAGAGGGTCCTAGGAAGGGCCCGTGCTGGAAGGGATTCCTGGCCTTGCAAATCAGGGCTCTCAGCGGAAAGCAGGCTGTTTTAGAGTCCGCTGAGGGATCCGATCCGCATTCGCTGGCTAGGAGCACAATGCCCAGCAGCCCAGTCTTCAAATGGCATCCTTTGAATGAATACCTTCCCTCCTGAAAGGGCTATGTAAGATTCAATGACCTATAGCTAGTGCAGAAGGAAGGAGATCTGAAGGGGCCCCAAGCTACTGTCTGAGCTTCTCGAGGAGAAGACCCAGCCTCAAGTGCAGCACGTCAAATCAGCCAAGGGTGAAGCTACCTGAGAACGTGGCACCCAGTGGTTGTCGTGACCACCCTGAGTGTCAGGGGCAGCCGGTGGGATCGAGGGTGTGTCCTCAGAGAGAGAATGCTGGGAGGGGGCACCCAGGGGCCTCGGCACTGGTACCTCGCAGTGTCCAAAGGGAGCCCACTGTGCTGCCAGCATGGAGAATGACTAGGACTGGGTCACGTGAAGCAAAGGCGCCTGGACCCCTAACCAGATGCATGCTGGGATCCAGGCAGGGTCCGAAAACACAGGCCTGAGATCAAATTCTACATGATCCTAAAACTGCGTCTCCACAGACACTGATTCTGCTCCTTTCTTCTAACAGCTATCTTCCCTTCATAGCACAAGGTACCTGCGCCTTTTTAGAGGGGTCACATAGACAAATCTGAGATAGCTCCAGAGGCCCTTGCTCAGAGCTTCATTGATACTTCTTCCAAATCTGAAGTAAAACTCCCTGTTTCTCAACGACCTCACTGTGCGGGCATGTCACCATACCTGTGTGACCCTTTTATCTTGAATTGACACTTAGAAAGCACAGCTTCAGAGTTTCCTGAAATACCAAATACTACAGACAGCCAGTGCCTACTGCAAACCTGTCATTTGATGGGTGTGCATTTTATGTGCATTTCACGTGATGAAAAGATTCGAGGTTAAGAATGAGATTCATAACTCACCAACATTTTATACTCCCCTCCCCCCAGGCAGCCCATGGTTCACAGTGCAAAGCAGACGCCTGACTGTTCCACACGCAGGACCTCCATGAGTCCGTCTACACGGGCAGCAGCCACGTGCACTCACCACGCCCTCCACACGCCCTTGAAGGTTCAGCGGCTTTAGAGCCACGCAGATGTAACCTTCTCTAGTCCCCCGGGCCAGATCTGCTTTCTTCCCCTTCACATGTCCCTAGGTCTTCAACCATTCTAGAGAAAATGCATCATGTTTTACATAGAATTACCTGTGCCTCCTCCTCCAAACCACAGAAAGACTGTGTTTTGTTCTGCTTGTCATTTGCACAGATTCTAAAGTTGATAGATCTCTCTTGTTGATTGAAGTTGCATTTAAAAGAAGTACGCATTGCAAAATGTCATTCTCTTTTTTAAATTTAATTATGCAACCAAGTGAAGACTCCAAGGGCATGGAAACCAAGAATAAAGAGGGTGGGTGAGCGGCTGAGGGTGATTTCCTAGACAATGCTGGCTGTGGCACCGCTCACATCTCCCTACAAGTTTGAAGCGGGGTCCACAGAGTGGATGCTGGTCACTGTATCTTCAAGCCCCCTGCACTAATGCCAAAGCCATGCCTCCCCCAGTGCTCCCGCAGCCAATGACTGAGTACTGCAAGGGCAATTAATATTAGCGCTACGCATTCCCACCTCATTTAGGTCTCTTCTAATGGGCAATTGGTGCTCAAGGACTCCCCACTGATGTGGCCGAGGTCTCAGAACTGCACTGAACTCTGATCCTCTTCCCACCCAAGCTTTCTTCCTGCCTTCCCTCAGTTCCTGGGGGTCATACCTAAAGCCTGGCCTGCTGACAGCTCTCTCTGCATCCTCTGGATCCTTCTCCTTCTACCACTCACCTGGATCTTCCCTCTCAACCCAGAGATCTCGTCTGTGTCTGACCATGGAAGGCCAGCAGAATGCAGTTAAAATTCGACTTAAACAAACATTCCAGTGAGTCAGTAACGAATCCAGTTCTGATTTATGGAAGACTTTACCAGCAGGCGATCGGCGGTCTCTTTTTAGGCAACGTACTTTTCCTAGAACAACGGAGCGTGATTTGTTACTTGTCAACTCCTGAGCCTTAGCTGCCTCCAATCTGTACCTATTCTAACACATTCCGATCCGAGAGGAGCTCAGACGTCTCCCGGAAGTCATTACAAGGCTGTTCAGCCTGTTTCTGAAACAGACTCATACCTCTGCGCCTGTCATTTTGATGAACTATCTTCCTACGGACTGGAGCCCCGAACCTTGTGGGGGTTTTTAAGTTCATTCCCCGATTCTCCCTAGTGTCTTCCCAATTCTCACTCCATCCCTCCTCCTGCACGGGCCACACACACACCCCTGCCTGAAAATAACGGGACAGGTTCAGGCAGCTCCAAGTTCACAGTCCTGAACATACACACCACACAATTCTAAAATTGTTTTGAGGATGTTTAAGAAACTCTACTGGGGCTATAAATTGTAAGTTCATAAACCAAGGAAATAACAATTATAAGGGAAAATAGAAAACTCAGACCAGCATGATGAAAGTCCGTCTTCAAGGACTATGTGTTCCAGAGTTTGATCGGGCCTCACAGTTCGCTTCATGTCCGAGAAGGAACTCCTGAAACCCTCCACACCTGGGAATCTCCACGCTTTAAAAGCCCATTCAAAAATGTGAAATGGTGGTAACCACTCAAAGGCCATTATTAACTTACAGACTGGATTTCTGCATTTATGATCATCTCAGCTACAGCTTCTCTTGATTTCCTTCCATGTGATGATCGGCCTTCACAATCTTTATCATTTTGTTCCTTTTCTCTCATATCACTTCACTTGTAAACAAAGAAAATATGCAGCAAAAGCAAAACTTTCAATGACTCAGAAGCCAAACTCAAAAGGCAATTGTCAGGAAACTAGGTCCAAGCCCATTTTACTAAACCGTTCCTACAGAACTTCCTTACGTCAGAGTGTGTCCAGGGACAAAACCACGTAAAAACACAATGGAGCGTCAAGGTCAGGTTACCGTGCTGAAGGGCAGCCTGGGGTGGGGATGGGGTGGGGGGGGGGTGGGCAGACAGCAGGGGGTCCGTGGCAGCTTCCAAGCCCTATGTCTAAGTCTTTACTTCTTGCATTATATTTTCACTTCCTGGAGGTCATTTTTCTTATTCTTAAAATAACTTGGTCAGTCTTCGTGCCACTAAAACACCAGTGGCATCAGTCTTCAGGTTTGGTGCAGATCTGAGGACCAGTTCTCATGATTTGTGGACAATCACATTCGACATGATTTCAGCGGAGATCTAATGGCCAGGTTACAGTAAATCCAGGATGCGGAGGGACTTGCTGGATGATGCCAATCAAAAGCAATCAGATACATTCCTCCAGGGGAGACGTCCTATGGCACGAACAGCCTGGCTTTTCCGGGAAGTCAGTGTCGGGGGGAGAAAGGGACGTATCTTCCGTTAAGGAGACTGGAGAGACACACACATGAGATGCAAGGCACAGTCCCAGACCGGCTTTTGGCCTGGACAAATTATAGGTTGTATCTTAAAAACAATTCAGAAACTTTTACGTGAACTGGAATTTTTATGTAGTGCATCAAATTACACAAGGGAATAACGATTAATTTTGTTAGGTATACTAATTTTCTTTTGGCTGCATAAAAATGTTATTTTTTGGAGATATTAAAACAAGGGGGGGCCTGCAAGCCGCAGTTTGCAGTCCCCATATACTCCTTCATTTAAAAATAGATGCTGGGCTCGTAACAAATATAATCTTTGGCCACAATATACAACACAGAACTACCTCGGCCTTTTGCTCCATTTTTCCTTTTCCTATGGAGTGGTAGCCGCATATGGTACCTATTCACTCGGAGACTCTAATAGCCGCCAAGTCATTTCCTACACAGCTACTCTTTTCTCCATCCTGTGACTTGGAAATTTTATTTAAAAAAATCAATGTACCTATAAAGCAAAATAACTGTATCAGCATAAAATTTAGCCCTGAAAAGGCTCTTCAGTCCCCAGTGCACGAGGGGTCTCTGGTTCTGGGACTGATTTGTACTTGACAAGCTTTTGACGACACCTGGGAAAGTCGCCTGCCCGCACCGCTGTAACCAAACAGGTCGCTCTTTCAGGTCCTCGGGACCCTGGGCACTTGGCCAAGCAAACTTCCCTGCACAATGAGCACACAGGTGCCCAGCGGGCCGGGGGCTGGGGGAGGGGCTCCCCGTGGGTCTGGGGAAACTCCCTACCATGGCCTCAGAGAAACTGCACACAGCAGAGGTGAGGTCAGAACCTCAGGCACAGGTTCCTTGAAAATACCAGATGTGTCTGTCTGTCTGGATGCTCATAAGTGATTCCCCAAAACTCAGATTTCTCTTCAGGATGACAGTAGAAATGTAGAAGCAGGATAAAGTACTTAGAGGATTAATTCAGTGGCACATTGGTTTAGACTCCCTGTTAAAAGTTCACATACTAGGGGGATCAAAAGTAAATTAACAGTTGTGAGTACGCTAAACAGTTTATTCTGGTATTATCACTTACTAATTATCATATTACTTTTCCATACAAACAACCATAAACCTACTTTTATCCCACCCAATATAATGGAATGGTTTAGTCTATCCAGTGTTGTGCTCTGCCATTAAACCTGCCTGTAATGAACTTTTATAAATGTGGTACAGCATGAAACTTGAACAGACTTAGTTTCTAAAAGAGTTCCATAGAGATGATGAATAAAAAACCTAGAGAAAATTCATGCTCTATGGATGCTTTATTAATAAAAAATCATGATTTAAATTTTTAGAGGGGAAAACTATGGAATTAAGAGGGCCCATAAATTCTTTGGAAATGGTGGGCGCTAAGGTGGGGGAGTAGAAACCCTGCCAAGTTTCAAGGTCATAAAAGTAATTGAAATAAAATACAAAGCTATATATAGAACTACATTTTCATGGTAATATAGTTTATGGTTCAAATTGGGCAGTCAAGTAGGAGACTCATGAAAAAATATCACATTAGAGTCCTCTTATTAATTCTATGAATTATTTTGGAATTTTTAATTAAAATTGACTAGAAATGATATAAAAAGAAACTATAATTTTTAAGTCTTATTAGAAGGTTGTCTATAGAAACATATTATTTTTAAAATAATCTGCTTTTAGGTATTCTATCCAACTAGGAAATAAAACTCACATTACTAGAAATACTATTGCATTTCTACCATTTGTGCCCTAAATTTATGTAAATTTGTCGAGAGGGAGGGGGGTTTATCTCTGCCCTAGCCCAGCAGAAAGGACTTTTTGACGGGAAGTGTGACCATCAGGGATGTATATAGTCCATTGCACAGGGTGGGTTCAACCCGCTGTGGGAGCTTCGGGTTCAGCAATTAATACCATAATTATAACGTAGCTGCATCCTCCTGCAAAAGAGGCTTCCGCTAGACAATGTTAATCTAAAAGTTGAAAAAATTGTTTTAATGGGCAAATCATAAAATTATGCTCCTTTCAAATTATCTTAAACCGTCAAGCCTCTGGTTTAGGTCATTTGGGATAACCTCCTTCCTTATTAACGTAGATAAAAGACAGCCGAGCAGACAGTTGAAACAAAAGCCTTCAGAATTTTTTTTTTCTCACGAGAACACAAATGAACAGGGAGGGAAACCAAAGCACACATTTTGGTTCTGAGTAGAAGTTCTGAGAAGAATTGCTGATACTGAGCAAGCACGCTGTCGCTGAGGAAATTCCGTGAGCAGTGTACTTCTTGTACAAGATGCGTGAATGTGGCGAGATGAGCAAAGGTTTCTGTGTTGGGCAATTCACTAGGTGGTGTTACTGGTAACCGTGGGGGTCACAGCGCCGAAGGTTAAGCTGCCTCTGGGTGACCCCGTGTCGTTCCTAAGAGCACCCTCTGCCCCCCATCTGGCTGGACCATCGCCGAGAAAATGGTCACATGGAAACAGGGGTAGTTTGGTTTGGGAGGCTGTAAGGACGCAGCGCGAATGCAGATCAAATCCTGCCATTTTCCCATATTTGCTCTTTATGACAATTCTCAGACAGAAAAAAATGAACCGAATGAGATCCTGCGGGCACAGTTCATCATTCTGGGGTTCAAGGATTTCCAGAGGTCGGTCCTCTGCCACATGACGTCATCAGTCATGCACTGATGCAAGACTGTCCCCCCTCCACAAGCCCCTGCCACCCTTGCTCCTGCGCTGGGCCTTGACTCAGGGTGCTCTCCGAGCCCGGAGGCCCCGCCTTCTAGCTCCGCCTCCGCTGATCCTTTCCGGCGTCCTTCAGGTTTCAACTCTGGTAAACTCTCCTCTCCCAGGCAGAGTCTTCCCAAAGTCCTCCCGCTCACGTGGTTTAGCTCCCTTTGCCCTCACTGTCCTGCGCAACTATTAGAATAGTTACCCCATTATGTGTTCATGGGTCTACTTCCATCTCTGAGCTCTGGTCTGCTAAAGAGCAGGGAGCACTTGTTCATCTTTGTATCTGCTACAGTCCTGACAGATAGTAGATGCTCATTTAAAATGCGTGGAAAGGCTGCCCAGAGAGAGGGATCCGGGCACCTCCTGGAGTGCTAAGAATATTTGTATCTTCACTTTGCTGGTAGTTACATGGTATTTACATAGTCTTTTTGAGCTGTTCATTATATATATATGAGAGAGAAAGAGAGAGAGAGAGAGCGCGAGCGCATTGTCCAATCAGACAACTGGTAAACTCTGCCACCCACAAAACCACCAGAGCTTCTGGTCTAAGAAGGCATCAAATACCACACAAGAGAAAAGACACTTGGCAATCTATCAACATAGTAACTTTCCAAATCCACTAAGTTATTTCCTAGATAAGAGTTTATATGAGCTCAGAATCAACACTATTAATAATGATAAGTTAGTAAAAACTCCCTGTTAACAACAAACTGAATGCTTTGCAACAACATGGTATATCAATGAACTAAGTAAATGGCCTCATTTCACCTTCACAATTATTCCGTGAGACAGTATTGATTACCTTTACTCTACATGTAAGAAAACTAAAATTCAGAAAGGAAATGAACTGTCTCAAGGTCATATAGTTAGGACATAAAATTCATCTGGTGGGGCCAGAATTCAATTCCTGCTGCTTGCCTCCAAAAATCTAAAAACCTGCCTTTTACCTACAATCTTATTCTTTTCATTTGCTTCTTGGGAACAGTCGAGCACAATCTCCCTTCAGTCGTGGACATCACCTGACACGACATAGCATTTGGCTGCTTTCAAAGTGGATTTCCAGCTACCACCTCACGTCTCTGCTAAACCTCGTGACTCCACGTGGGCTCCAAGTCTGAGCCCACGGCCTTAGCTTGGCAGACAAAACCAATCGGGCCCAGGGGAATGTTCTTGCCTCCTCTTTCTGTCCGTCCCCTTTCCCCTTCCTTCCCAATTCTCCATGCTGAACCAGCTCCAAGCACACCCACGTCGCTCTCTTGGACCAAAGGCCTTCCCACTGTTCCGCCTGGTAAGTCAACCCAGCCCTTCAGGACCCAGATGGCCCACCTCTAGTGCGCTGTGCCTGCCCAATGCTTTCTCCCCAGCTCGAGCTGGTTGCTCTCTCCTTGCATTCTCCTCATGCTTGCAGAGTGCCAGCGCAGCACCCCTCGTCAGCCTGCATTCAGACTCGTTTGCCAGCCTCTCTCAAGAGGCTTCCTGAGCAGGGTGCGGTCCGTGACCCTGCAGTGCCGACATCCCCTGGGGCGCTCAGCGGCTGCCCAAACCAACAGCATTAGAACCCACCTTGCTCACAAGCTCTCCTTGATTCCAGGGCACTTCAGAAGTCTCGACGCCTGTGAATTTCAGGGTAAGAACAGTGGAGTCTCATTTATCCTCGGACCTCAGCACAAAGCCCAGCAATGAGAGACTGCTCGGCCAATGTTCGCCGAATCACAGTGAATGTGTGAACTCCTTTGAGTCTCACAACAGCACTCTAGTTAGGAACTATTCCCTCCATGTTACAGATGAGACACTTCCCGAAAATGTCCTAAAACTCCCACAGACAGGACAAAGTAGGTATAAACCTTTTAACTTCAAATTCTTTATTCTTTTCATTTCCCTATACTATATCCTATGCATTATACATAAGGACAAATATTTATCCAACAGCTCACGTGACTTAGTTTAGCACTAGAATTTGCCCGGGTAGGAGTAGCAGACTCTTTGTTCTGATGGCCATTCACTCAGCCATCTACTAGGCAGTCATATGGCACTGAGCACCCAATGGGGACCATGCGCTATTAAAGACGCAGAAGCAGGCAGCCACAGCGGTTCCGCTCTCAGGGGGATACCGATCCACGGAGAGCAAACCTACTCCAGTGTGAGGACGGCCGTGCTGGGAGCCCAGGCTGTGGTGGAGGGAGTAGGAAAAGAAGCCAAGAACTCAGATGGGGAGTCGGGCTCTCTGTAGAAAAGGATCCCATGGGAGAACCTAGTTATTTTGTGTATCTGTTCATTTCCTAAGGCCACACTTGTGTGTGTGCACATGTGTGTGTATGTGTGTGTGTGCATGCCATGCATGTACTGTGGAGAGAAAACTACAAGGAAGGGCACAGTATCCGACCTACAGCCCGTGCTGCCGAACAAAATCGGGAAGGTGAGAGAGAAAAGGAGCCCCCCTCCCCGGGCCGCCACTCAGCTTTCAACGCATCAAAGATTCACACGAGCTTCCCATTATCATTAACGCTGTTGTGAATGTAATTCGTCCCCACGCACCAAGAGAAGAATAAATTCTCACAGAGGGGAAGTGGAGGGTGTTTGAAGAAAACATCTGCAGAAAGCTGATGCCTGCTAACTGATAATGAACGCAGAAGGGGTGATAATATTTTTTTAGTTCCTCCTTGAATGAGTCATCAAGATCACAGGGCAGCACTTGACACACATCCACACGCCACGCCTCTGAGTTATCCAGCGAAGCAACCATGACCACAGGGCAGGGCTAAGTTAAGTAAGAATTAAAGTCGGGATGCAGTAACAATAAAAGGGAGCGGGGAAGCAGAAGGATGGGTCAGACAAGCAACCCCCTCCCGTGCTGGTCCATTCCGCCTCAAGTCACGGAACTCGCTGATGACAGAAACAAGACACAGAGAGATATCTTGGTGTGGAGGAAGAGAGCAAACGCATTCCTAACTGGCTGGAATAGATGAGTCTGCGGGTCGATAAGCGACTTCATAGAGTGTAGTGCAGGTGCTGGGGAATGAGACAAGGGACCAGAAATATCCTTAGAAGGTACAAGCTCACCTGCCAGCAGCACGGAGGCATTCCCAAGAGCGGCGCTGCTGCATGTTTGAATGCGCTCCTGGCTGACGAGGAAGAGACAAAGACACAGAGGGGGCAGCGGACTTGGGACGTCACTTCTGCTTTCCAGGGAGCAGGGTCTGTTCAGGTGATCGAGAGGTTCTTACTCCTCAACAGTTACTAATCCACTGTCATGGCCATATTTTATTATTCCCGCCTGGGTAACAGAATATAGTCCCGATTTCCGGTCACAAACTATCACAGCTCACTCAGACTGAAAACGAAATTGAGAATAAGAAATGACACGTTCCTTTCCCTCTTGGGGTCTGCTTCTTCCCCTGGAAAGTGATGTTAACAGGCACCATCCCCTCGGGCTGTCCAGGAGGAGAACAGACGCTGGCTGTATCTTCTCAAAAGGCCACCACACGGGTGTAAACGTAGGTGGCAGTCTCCTAGTATTGTGCAGGGCCCAAGGGGGATGTCCAATAAACAGAGGCCGCAATTACCCCTGCACCGGAGAGCTGCCTGCCTCGGAGAGTCATTAAATCCAGGAAATGGAGCCTTTTTAAGAAAGGAGGAAAGGGAGAGGGAGAGGGAGAGGGGGAGAGGGAGAGGAGGAGAGGGAGGGGGAGAGGGAGGAGAGAGGGAAAAAAGAAAAAAGAAAAGAAAAGAAAGAAAAGAAAAGGAAAGAGAAGAAAAGAAAAGAAAAGGAAAGAAATACAGTATGTGTTTAGCCAGAGCAGCAGATAAGTTGCCAAGGCAAGAGTTAACTCTATTTAGTATAGTCTGAATGTAGCACCTAGGATGCCATTATAAATACAGAATGCTTAATGACAAGTGGTTGATGAAAATGCTAAAGCCTACTGACAGGATTAAATGAGGCGAGCACTTTAATCCCTTCCAAGTGACGGAAGTAAAGGAAGAAATGAATATTGAATACCTACCTGTGTGTCTGTCTACACCCAATCCATCTAGACAGGGTCATCCAGGCTGAGCCGGAACAAGTGCCTGCTCGCCTTCATCTTTATAAACTGCAGTAAGTGGCCCAGGCAGTAAAAACCCCGAGAGCACCACGCACCGTCCTGGATGCTGCTGGTAATACATCACCTGTAGCCAGCCCACCTACAGGTGAAGTGTCCATCAAAAAGAATTACTGTGGCACCAGATGCGACTCACACAACAAAGCATTATTTGGTCACCCTTGGGAAATATAAAACAAGGTAAAAGCATCTCATCATGGGCAAGTGAACTGAGGTTGGACCTTAAGAGAAACACTGATGAAAGATGAAATTTGCTTATTTAAATATAAAGCCTTTGTGTATAAAAGGATGAGAATACCACTTGCATACTCTGCCAGTGAATAATTTTTATCTGAAAAGTGAGGAAGTACACTAGTTCTAAACCGGACAGAGTGGAGAAGATCCTGACGGGCCAATGTTCTGTAAAACCTGCCTGGACACCTTTTTATAACTTAATATTGTACAGCTAGCATCCCTCAATAATAAATAAAATAAAAAGCAATAAATTAAAGAGTTTCACAGAGGAATCGCTCTGGATGACTGGCAATCCCAAGACAAAAACACTTCTTCCACATTCCAATGATCTGAGAATATTCCAAAGATGGAATGGCCAATGCTGTTGAAAAGATGCCAATGTAACAAACTGACAACCTGGAAGAAATGAATAAATTCCTAGAAACAAAATCTTCAAAATGGAATAAGAAAGATTCAGAGTATCTGAATAGAAAGAATGCAACTAGTTGAGTAGTGAAACTGAAGCAGAAAACAACAACAACAAAAACCTCCCAACACAAACCTCATTTGTGAGGCCAGCATTATCCTTAATTCCAGATAGACACTACAAAGAAAGAAAATTATAGGCCAATATAATTGGCCAATAATATCCAGCAAAGCAGCAGGATATGAAATTAACATTCAGAAATTGATGGCATTTCTATACACCTGATGAACATAGACACTAAAATCCTCCACAAAATATTAGCAAACAGTATCCAGCAATACATTATAAAGATTATATACCATGATCAAGTGGGATTTCTCCAGGGATGCAAGGTTGGTACAACATCTGCATATCAATAAATGTGATTCACCACATAAACAAAATGAAGGATAAAAACCATATTATCATATCAATAGATGCAGAAAAAAATTTGATAAAAATCTAGCACCATTTATGATAAAAACTCTCAGAAAGTAGGAATAGAGGGAACATACCACAACGTAATAAAGGCCATATATGACAAACGCATAGAGAATATCACACTCAGTGGGCAAGAACTAAAAATCATTTCCCTTAAGAACAGAAATAATACAAACACGTTTGCTTTCACCACTCTTATTCAACATAGTACTGGAAGTCCTAGCCATAGCAATCAGACAAGAAAAAGTAATAAAAGGCATCCAGATTGGAAAGGAGGATGTAAAACTCTCATTATTTGCAGATAACATGACACTGTACATAGAAAACCCTAAAGACCCCACCAAAAAACTACTAGGGCTAATAAATAAATTCAGCAAAGTAGCAGGATATGAAATTAACATTCAGAAATTGGTGGCATTTCTATACACCAATAGTGAATTATTGAATGACCACAACAAAAAGGTACCTAGGAATAAATTTAAGCAAGGAGGTAAAAGACCTGTAGGTGGAAAACTATAGGACATTGAAGAAAGAAATTGAGGAAGACACAAATAAGTGGAAGAATACACTGTGTTCATGGACTGGAAGAACCATGTTAACATCATTATAATGTCCATACTACCCAAAGGAATCTATAGACTCAATGCAATTCCTATTAAAATACCAATGGCATATTTCACACATCTAGTGTAAATATTCCAAAAATTTATATGGAACCAAAAGACCCCAGATAGCCTTAGCAATCTTGAGAAAGAAGAACAAAAATGGAAGTACACAATACCTGACGTCAAACTATACTACAAAGCCATTGTAATCCAAACAGCCTAGTATTTGCATAAGAACAGACATATAGATCAACGGAACATAACAGGGAGTCCAGAAATCAATCTATGCCTATATGCCTATATGGTCAATTAATATTTGACAAATTACATGACAATACAGTTCTCAAATAGTGCAAAGTTAAGCTCCCACTCTAATTTTGGTGTTGTGTGCTTTATATGTATGTAGTTGTTAAAATAAGATGGAATGCTGACACAGGTCTCAGAGATGACGGGGAAGAAGCTACTCAATGAAGGGGAAATGACGGAAGAATCCAAGTAGGAAGTGACAGGCAGTTTGAATGGGATTTTGGTGGGAGTGGTGGGGTTTTTTTTTCAGTATGCATTAATTGGCTTTTTTCTGAATGAACATTTGATTACTATAAAAGGACATTCTGTCTATTCTGGTAAAACTCTTACAAAATTCTGGCAGAGTATGAAGCTGACAAGCCCTCCTTGTGAAAATCTGAGAACAATTTGCATAAGAATTACCACTGTGAAGTGAGCAAATTCCAGTCCTGTTGACTCACTGCCTCAGCGCCTCCACTGGGGCACTCAGGTCTGATGAGTTCCACCCACTGCTTGTGGGGCCGCCTGGACCAAACCAGCTCACACAGCCATCTGAGGATCACAAATGTGTGATGAGGATGCCTGATGCCAAATAAAACGATCCAAATCGATAGAAAGGTCATAAGGACACTCTGTTTCTATTTTAACTCATTTTTTAAAAATTACATTTATTGATTGATTTTACAGAGAGAAGAAGAGAGAAAGAGAAACATAAATTTATTACGCATTCATTGGTTGATTCTTCGATGTGCCCTGACCAGGGATCAAACCTGCAACCTTGACGCATCAGGATGATGTTCTAACTAACTGAGCTACCTAGCCAGGGCTATTTTAACTCAATTTTTAAACTATTATACCCCCCAAATACATCAGAAACACAAATACCAAAAAGTGCTTCTGAGAACATGTGAAACTGTAAACACTTTTTATATCAAGTATATGCCTCTTAAGCTCAAAGTATCAATGAATGATTTTATCCAGTTGCAAAGGCAAGAAAGAAATGGGGAGGAAGTCTTCAAATGGAACAGCTCACCCTCCTTAAGGGGCGCACATTATGCTCAGCTGCGGAGAAGAAGGAATGAATACCCGACTGCTGATTTTCTAGCTCCTCCTCTCCCTTTACACTCTGTGAAGGCGGCTGATCTTCCTACTCGCTATACTTCCAGCATCATTTTAAGAAAATAAATCCCTAGCGAGCAGAGATAGTATCTCAATGACTCTTAATATAATCTACTATAGCATTACTTGCAAAAAGTTTGTCGATGGATGAATGAAGGATAAGAGTTCACTTTGAAAGCCACTGGAGAAAAACCGCATGTGACCTCTACTTGGGGAAGTTACACAAAACCGGGGCTCAAATTCCATTTCTGCCATTAACTGGCTTCGGTTGGTACCTTGGACAGTTTACTCTCTGCATCTTGATCTCTTCGGCTTTCGACCTGGAATTTATAAACACACTTATTTCTTCGAATCCTTGCGAGAAAATGTATGCTAAGCGCTTCTCATGGTGCCTTTCACAAAGTAAGCACTAAGTTAATGTTAACTAGTATGATTTTTTTGGCTAGTATCAAAGGACATTTCGGTTAACATCCATAGAGCATGCTCCGTCCTAAATAAAACCTGGGAGACTGCGAATTTCAGGAACAGAATTAAGAAGGAATACATAATCCTATTTTATAATCCACTTAAAGGTTTTTTCAAGATAAGAAAATAATTTACATTTATTCTTTATTACAGTCTAAAATTAATTTTGGCTTACACAGTCTTTGAGAGAAAGAGTCAATAGACATTTCCCGTAAAACTCCAAACAAAAAGTATTTGAGGCTTTGTGGGCCAATTGGGTCTCTGTCACTTCTTTCCCTCCCCCTTCTCCTCCCCGCCTTCTCCTCTTTTTTTTTAAATTTAAACAACTTTTTAAAACTGTGAGAACCATTCCCAAATTTATGGCCATGTGAAAACAGGCCTCAGGTCTGTTTGGCCTGAGGGCCATATTTTCCCGACTCCTGTTCTAGGGCAGGAGTCAGCCAACAGGAGCAGAAGCCAAATCCTGCCTGCTGCCTGTTTTTGTAAATAAAGTTTTATTGGAACACAGCCATTCCTGCTCATTTACAAATGGCTGCTTTCTCACCCCAAAGACAGAGCTGAGTGCTTTTAACAGAAAGCCCCTGGCCCACGAAGCCAAAAATATCTACTACCATGGCCCTCCACGGGAAAATATTTGCCAACCTCCATTCTGAAGTAATGAGGATGCTTCGTGACTAGAACTTTCTTTCCACTATAAGAAGAACTAAAACAATGGCCTGAGTTACTTTGCTGAGAGGTATTTTTTTCTCGCCAGTTTGAAACATCACAAAAGACAAAAAGACAAATACATTTTATACAAGAAACTAGCATGGGGTAGAGAAAACTTCTGGACACCCACACATCTCTTGAAACAGGCGGCTTGCATGTTCACATTTGTTGCAACAGCTGTGAAGGAGAATCTTGTGTCTCACAAAAAGTTGAGAGAGAAGCAACATGAAGCTGACGAAACCCCAGAATGGGATGTACAACATAAACTGAGGGGGGATAAACACCTGTTTGTGGTGTGTGGTGTGTGGTGTGTGTGGAGTGTGTTCACTGGGTGAACTTATGTGCCTTTAGGACACACAGAGATGCTCAGTGTGCTCGTGACAATGACCGACCAGCTCGGTTCTCAAAACGTTTACCTATCAGTTTCAATTCAGTTTAAAGGAAAGTGAAAACAAACAAAACACAACTATGTAAACAGAGCGAAGCACCATACATATCTGCTTGTATGAATACATAAAGCAAACCCAAGCAATTTTCAAAAGCTGTTTTTCAACTAGCCAGCCTTTTCACAATTCTGTAAATAGAGTATTTCACCCTAGAAATTAAATTAAATTATCCCAAAATTAAACTTGGAAAGTGCCAGAACATTGTTTCATAGTTTGTATCTCACTTTCTCACTGCAGGATGCCAAAAGTCAAAACTCCTTCCTGCCCATTCTGAAGCTCCAGCCTCTGGCTCCCACGCTCCCCCCAACGTCGCTCCCCTGTCCAGGGCAGGTGCCAACTGCACGGCCACCACGGCAGGGCTCCTACTTCGCTTGCCAACAGCAGACCCAGAATCTGAGCTGATTTTTTCCAGCGACCTGGATACTGGAGATCACGGAATGATGAGAGATTCAGCAGAGAGGGTTTTCTGTTGAGCGCTCACCCACCCTCCTCGGTCGCCCTTCCTCAACCTGAGCGACTCCCCCTCCCTTCTGAGGCTTCAAAACTCTTTCCATATGGTTTTCATTACTGCTCGGCAATTTGAAACCCAAACAGAGCCAGATCCGTGAGAGGGGAGACCGTGTCTGTTTTGTTCACCCTGTGTCGTTAGCCCTTCCTCAAGATGACCAGAACGCAGCACTGTGTCACTCAGAATAAACTGTTAAATTTACCACCTTTTTAGGTTTCATAAGTTAAGAAAATGTTATGAGCCTTATATGTCTTGATTTTTGCAAGATATTTGACAATGTTCGTGTTCTTTATGGTCAAAACGGAAAAACGTAGACTGGAAGGTAGGATAGTGAAGGGGATTCAAAACTGATTGAAAAGTTATCACTAAAGAGTGTGATTATTAAATTAATATTTTCATCTTCTTTCATGTACAGAGGGCCCAAATACAAACAACGTAAGTTAGAGCAAAGTACAAGCTTAAATAATGAAGTAATGAGAATGTTACCAATTAAAAAGGTCGTAAAATAGATGGAACAACTTCCGGAAGCCTAACCCCTCTTCAAGCACAGGTGGTTCTGACCATCGAGGATGTTGGGGGATACCTGTATGCCCTTGGGCCGTTCCCCTTACAAACCTGTGAGTTTACGGAACATCTATATAAAAAAGAGCAGTGTCGTAATGGAAACCCGTATTCGCAGGTTCTGGATTCAATTTCGCTTTCAAGCATCATCTTTCTTTACTCCTTGGTATGCGTCACTCCAGTGCCACTTCATTCTGTGCCGTTTCCCAGACACACCCAGGATTTTTCACCTTCACAGACTCTTTTCCTGAAGGCATTTTTAACGATTTATATTAACTATAGTATCATTTTAATTTTCTTCCATTATTAAAATTCTCCTTACCCCAAGAGGCCCACCCCATGTTACCTTTAAACTTTTCTTTATCTCTTCCACCACCTAACAAAGATTTCTATCTTTACGTTTTCTGGACTCTTGTAAAGTCATGTTTGCATGTCTGACAAGTTTGGCGACTATTACGTGAGTGGTCCACTGGCTCCTACATGCTCTGGAACGATCTCATTCATTTGCACGGTGTTAGTTTTACAACTGACCGACGCGTACAGAATTTGCATCCTGCCATGCTCTGCTCCTGCAGTCATGACCACCTATCCAACTGTTTGTGAGATGGCACTTTGCAAACTCATCCATGTCCAAAATTGAAGTCATCAATATCCCTCAGAATCTTTACCCTGAGTGACTAATTTATTTATTGACATTGAGAGAGGAAGAGAAAGAGAGAGAAACAGGGATATGCTGTTCCACTTATTTATGCATTCAATAGTTAATTCTTGTATGCTCCCTGACGGGGGATCGAACCTTCGACCTTGGCATATGGGAACAACGTTCTCATCAACTGAGCTAACCAGCCAGGACTGGACTTATTTTAATTGAGTTATTCCGATGATTGAAATCCTGCATATACTCAAATCTAAGCCCTCTTCCCCATTGCAATGCTGCTTGAGTTTATGCCCTCAGCTCTTCTCACCAAAATGGGACACTAATCTCACTATGACCCCCTACCCTGAATCATGTCTCTGTATAAACCTATCCTACAGAAGGCGGTCTACCGAAAACACAGAACCACAATAACTCTGCACTGCATATCAAGGGAAAGTCCAAGTTCCTCAAAACAGCCTCAAGGTTAAGCTCACAAGGATAAGTAATAGAGGATAAGGATAAACCCAAAAGCACTCTGACTCCAGACCCTTCCTTAACCAAAGTAACCAAAATTCCGTGTTGTTCATGTTGTGTTTGCCAAGTCATCCCTAGGGACTGAACACAAAAAGCCAAAGTTGCATCAGGACGTCAGCGATGAAAACAAGCAAACGCTGCTTTGCTTTGCCTCTTGCATTCCCTCCCGTGTTCTCGGAAGCTTCAGGAACTTGAAGCAAGGAAAATCCCAAACCACAAACTCACCAAATCTGGATAGCTGGAATCCTTCATCTCTGAGGAGATTCATCCAATTTAAAATATCCAGCAGGACTATTCATTAAAACCACATCGAGAAAAAAGGAGGTGGGAGTTGAAGCTTATCTGATAGCATGACAATCAAAGAACTGAGCAAGAACGTCACCGCACAATTAGCATCTGTGGGCCACCACGGTTCCCTCACGACGGAAGCCCCAGCAGATGTAATCTGGTTTCCTTCCGGGAATATCGGCTCTCAGTCTGGTGACGACAGTGTGTGCATGCGGGCGGGCGCATGCCATTGTTGTTGTTTTTCTTTTCAGTGTTTCGAGAAGTAGCCTGGAAGGAATGCTTACCCTTTTCAACAGCGTGGATGGACATGGAGATTAGTATGCTAGGTGAAATAAGCCAGTCAGAGACAGACAAGTACCACGTGATTTCACTCACACGTGGTGGAATCCAATGAGCAAGATGAGCTGCAGAACAAAACAGAAAGCGAGGTAGGGACACAAAACCTACGTGTGGTGATGGCCAGAGGGGAAGGGCAAAGGCGGAAAATGGGGCCATCTGCAATAGTGTCAACAATAAAAGTAAAGTTAAAATAATTAAAAAAAGAAATAGCCTAAAATAAACAATCCTGTCTCTTGAAGAGAAACGTTCAGGTAGGGAACCCCACTGTTTCTTTCGGCCGCAGCTCACATTCCTTGTCACCTCACCCACTCAGATTCGGTGAACGAGGACCTCAGTCCCATCACTACAAGGACCTCAGTCCCCATCACTGCAACCACAGGACCACTCAATGGGAAGTAAAGACAAGGAAAAAACTAGCTATTTTATATAGTCCCAATTTTAGCCAAACTCACTCCTTTTAGGAAATCTCAAGAGAAGCCTGCTACTACAAGTAGGCTGGAGAGTCACTGTCTGTAACTACACATGTGGGAGGTTCCACATGTAATCTTTAAATCAAGGAAAAGACACACACAGGACAACGATATTTATTACACCACAGGCCAAGGAACTCCTAGAGCAGATCAGTATTTGTGTCCTGCATGAATGACAATTCAATAGAAAAATAGCAAGCTTTCTTAGAAATCCAGTCACCTGAAATGGAATACAATCACATATAAAACAGAACATTTAAGACAGAACAATCTAAAGAGTTCCCCATCTAAGGCTCAGAGTTGTAGTAATGGTTTGTTTTTACAAAAACTTTGGGTGTCACAGTTGCCACTGGGAACCAGATGAAAGTCAGACCGCTCCCCAGAGATGGGTCCACAGACCCAAAGGCAGGGCCCAGCCGTCCGTCTCCTACGAATGTATGAAGCAAGAAGTCCTCACTCAGAGGTTCAAGTCCTTTGTTCAGTGGGTGCTATTACCCAGTCTGTGCATTTCCTATTACCCAACATCTCTCTTCAGATGCAAAAGCTTATACCTCATTTTCGTGGCTTTTGAAAAGGCAAACGCATGCCACAGTCCAGTTTTCTGCACAAGACAGGCCCAGCCACTTCCCTCTGTTTGTTTGTAGTGTTTTGGCTGTCTGTGTGTCCTTCAGGCTTTCTGTCTTTCTGTCCAGTCTCCCTGCTACTGGCTCTGATCACCACCTTGCACTTTAATCCTCAGCTGCTACCCAAATAGCCAGGCCTGCACCTTGTGAGCTTCTGTACCCCAGCCATCAGGAACCGGCAGGAAAAGCTGTCTTTCTCCGGAGCAGGAGGATCTGTGTGGGACTTCAGTGAGTGAGCCGGAGCCTCTCCCCTGCCAGTAAGGACAGTCTTCGAGCCACCAGGTCAAAGGGCCACGGGCAGAGAGAGCATTCACGGAGAAATTGCTAAAATTAGTGGTGAAGTAAACACTCTGATGTCCAATAATAGCCAATTTCCCGGCTTCTTCCCACATTCTGAAACACCATCAAATTGAGATCAAATGTACTGCATGCAGAGTGCTTTTACCTAAAACAAAGCCAGTTGATTGTTTTTAAAGATTTCTAAAAATGTATCGCATACAATTCTTTTTTAAAAAAAGATTTTATTTATATTTTTTAGACAGAGAGAAAGGGAGGAAGAGAGGGAGAGAAACATCAATGTGTGGTTGCCTCTTGTGCCCCCCACACCGGGGGGACCTGGGCATCAACCCAGGCATGTGCCCTGATTGGGAATCGAACCGGTGACCCTTTAGTTTGCAGGCTGGCACTCAATCCACCGAGTCACACCAGCCAGGGCTACAGTTCAAATACAACAACATATGGGGTACAAAATAAACTTAATAGAAAACGTCCCCTGTCATTGAGGAGATAAAAGAAAGAGAGAAAACTCATGGACACGGACAACAGTGTACTGACTGCAGTGGGGGGGGGAGGTGGAGGAGGGCATGGGGGGCTGAATGGTGGTGCATGGAGACTTGATGTGGGGTGGTGAACACACAACACAGCGTACAGATGCTGTGTTACAGAATTAAACACCTGACATCTGTATAATTGTGTTGGCCAGTGTCGCCCCCATCAATTCAATAAAAAGGAAAAAAACAAAGAAAACACAAAAATGTGGGCGAGTGAAGCTACATTGCCTTTCCCGGCAGGAGCAGCGGGGCCTGGGGCTCGGGTGTGTAGGCCGGGAGGCCATGTGCCCGTCACCCCTGGCTGGTGATCCAGTGAATGCCCACGGGGCGATCCTTTCAGAAGTTGCTGGCACACTTACTTGCACGGCAGTTTTGCCCATAGTTAAGCGACGATTTTTTAAAACGACATTTCCCCCAGCTTCCTGGCACTTCATTATCTGTGTAAATTAAACACCAGCACAGTGAACACCCACAGAGAGTCACAATGTATTATGTTAGCCATAACATCTTTCCTCTTCGTGACTAAACCTCCGTATCCAGGGATCAACAAATACAGGTGGCCAGATTTATTTTTAGCTTTATTTTAATTCCAAAAGGCCTACCTTTTGGCAATAAGGACTTGCCATAAAGTTAGGCAATGAAAGGATAAAAAGCAGCAAAGGACACTGGCAGCAATCTGCCATTTTAAAAGTTCAAAGTTCCAAGGTGGAGAGGGCACGGGGACAGTTCCAAGGGGGCCAGTGCCTTCCTCTGGGGCGCCGGCCCCTCTGCCTGGGTGCGCACGGCCTCTCCTTGGGGTTCATTTCCAGACACCAGCGGCCTGGGTGCACTGCACGCAGCAGACTGGTCGTCAGAGGGACTTTCAGAGGCTGAAGGATGATCTGTCCTGACACGTCTGACTAGAAATCACCAGTTTACTTCTAAATCTGTGCAGACTGACCGCAGAGCAGCTGACATTGACTTTCCATTCAGGTAAACGTGCTGTGCAAGGAGTCCTAGAGGAGGTCCCTCCTCCTCCTGCTTTATTACAGTTCCACCTCTCTCACCAACGAACCCCGCCCCGGGGACAGCTTCCATGCCAAGGTTTCTCTCGCCTCTTCCTGGGACTGGTGACTCTCTGGCAACCCCGTATTGCATTTGTTCCTACGCACGTTTCCAAGGCGGAGGGGGAAACTGGCTCATTTTCACGGAGTTTTACCAGAGTTCGTTCCTACAGGCTAAATTTGGGTCAAATGATTCACGAATGCAGCACAGTTAAAGCCGGGTAAATATAGGGCTGTGATGGGACTAGATCACTTAGGCTGGTGGAATTGACTTCTTTCAATTTTGTGCTCAGAAAATTGGCACAGGCTGACTTTGAAGATGGTAAATGAAGCACTGGTTCAAATTTGCGGTGTGACAGGTACTAGTACTTGCTCTGTCTATGTCACTAGGAATCAAAGAAGCAAGCATTGGGGCTATTAATTACAAACAAAACAAGAGACTATGTTTAGCTCAGAGGCAAAAACAAGCAAAATGGGAAATTGAACCTCAGGCTCCTCTCTGCGTGGGGCAGGGGCAGCTCCATGACGTGACCACACAGGGTCACGTGGTTTCCGTGCTCTGCTGTCACCATCTGAAATTTTGAACAAGGGGTGCTGCATTTTTCTTCTGCACTCGCCCCTGAAATTACCCCACGGGTCCCGCATGCTAAGTGTGTCCATGACTAATCTATTGTCCTTATCTGCTTATTAACAGAAAACTCGTCCATTCATTCACTCAATAGCTGTTTGTGGAGACCTACTGTGTGCTAAAACATGTGAGAAACTCTAAGAAGACAGGTCTATTCATTATCCTCACGGAGTTAGCAGGCTAAAGACATAAACAAAAGCGTGAAAAATAACATTTAAGTAAGAAAAATGTTGAAGTGCTCAGCTCACCTTCAGGACTACAAACAAAAATTCCATGCGGCAGTTAAAGCGGGAGTGTTCCTCAACTGAATAAACACACCCCAGTGGGCTGCTCTCCTCAGGCTGCCCCTGTCCCTGCCTGTCCTCCACGCCAGGAGCTGAGTGACGGAGCACTGCTCCTCCAAGCCAAACTGGTGTCAACGCGAGGTGAGGACCACCTGCGGGTCACAGCACCAGGAAATCGTTGGACACCCTGGGCAAAGGTGGCATTTCAGAAAGCAGCACAGGCACTTCCAAACACAAGTGAGGGGGTGCGCACAGCCCAGCACCCCACTTGCTTCAAACGTGCCACACCCTCCATACCCCACGAGCGGCTGTCCCACTGGAGGGATCGTGCTGGGCGTGGTGACCCTCACGAACTTGATGGCTTATGGGTCTGCTCCTCACCACCTCGATATTGATGGTTAGATTTGCTCACATTTTAGCTGAATGTCCTGGCAGCTTGCCGAATAGGAAAGGCTCTTCATCAACAAAGACCAGACTGAGGACATTTCTGAGTACCTGCGCCACTTTCAAATGTACGCTGGCAGCAGGGCTCAACCCGTCACTGGCAATTTCTCTTTTTTCTTTACAGCAAAGGAGCAGCCAACTTGATTTCTCTCTAGAGTCCACGGCCGAATCGATCATTGTGGAGTGACGGGACAAGAGCACCGTGCTAAGGACCCCTGACCAAAACGACTACATCAGCGTGAAGTAATGGCTGTGAACTCTGCACAGCACCATTTTCAATGACTGGCCAGGTCAGCATCGTCTGCTGGTTGGAATCGAACTAAAACAGGAACAGGTAAAGAAGACACTCTTGGAATTAACTTCATCAGAAATATGTGCATGGAAACAGATCTTTAAGCACAGGGCTATTGACATCTAAAACAGAAAATTCCATACTTCTATCTTTTGCTGTAAGGTGTGGATACGGATGGACAGCCCATGCAGACTGCTGGGAGTGGGCCGAGGGCGGGGAGCAGAAGGGGCTGCTGGGGAGACAGAGCTAGGCTGTGGGAACGGGACTGGGAGCCGATTGTGCACCAACTCACGTTCCTCGGGACTGGGTCAGAGGTTTAAGGACTGAGGGCTGCAGCCAAAGAATGCCTTTATCAGTTGCCTGGGGCTGTGGTGAGGACAGCATTTCCCGGCACTTCCACATGACCAGGAGACTCATTGACGGAGTACAGGGTGTGCCTTGTGGGTGTTCCTTGCCCTGCTCTGCCTCCCCCGCCCCACTCCTTGCAGAGGTACGGCTCCTGGCTGCAGAGGCTGTGCCCCACCCGCTGAGGTCGCCCCCAGCACAGCCTGAGAGGCCTTGCCGGGTTTCCAGCGTCCTTTAGTTAGGCCTTTGTTTGGCAGCTCTCTGCGGGTGGATGCTGAGTGCAGCTAACTCGCTGCAGGTGGGACCGGGGCATGGGAGGCGTGAAATGATGGAGCGCCACAGGAGTCTCCCCCGTTGGCATGGGTGGCGGACGGAGGAGCTGGACCGAAGAGGCCTGTCAGCCTGGCCTGTGGAAAGAAGGGATTGGCTGAAAGGTGGACTACCCCTGACCCCAGCCCCCTGAAGTGCAGAAAAGCACCTGGCCTGTGCCACACCCAAAACAAACGTAGTCCCAGGGGAACAAAGAAACACTGTCTCCTGCCCAGCTCTTTGGCGCGTTGCTCACTGCTCAGGGCATGTACTTAGGTGGTGCACTGACCTGTCATCTCCATGGGCCATGTGGCCTTAGTAGTCAAGTGGCCCATGGCTTCCGGGAGGGAGTCTGTCTGTCTGTCTCTCTTGCTGACTGGGTGGAGCAATCGCCAGTGTGTTCCTGTGCTCTCTTGCCCAGGAGAACATGACCTTTCAGCCTTAGCAGCCTCCTGGCTTATGGCTGTGCTGGCCCCACATGCAGCCTCCTGGAAGGAGCCTGACACCAGACAGCAGGTGGGAACAAGCTGAGCTACCTGGAAGACTGCTCGGCAGCCACTGCGGGCTCCGAAGGACGGTACTTTAAACTGGAGCAGGAACTCTGGGCACTGGCTTTTGCTTTGGTCTTGCTGAGGACGGCTGGGTTTTATCTGAACTGTGCAGAGGAGTTGTGCTTAGAGATGGGGAATCCTCCATTCTCCCAAATGGTCCAGCATACGAATAAAAACCTCTTTCCCTTCTCACCAGCCAATGCCTTTCGAGTCTGCCTTTTGTGGCAGAGGACAACTGAACCCCATTTTTTGTTCGGTAACCGCATGAGTGCTGGACACAGGAAGTGACCTGGCCAAAAGAAAAGGGGGTGATTCACAGTGCCACATAGAGAGCATAGGCCGAGCATGCCGCGGACCCCAAACTAGTACCTTGCACCGGTGAGTACCCGGATTTAAAATTTTCCAGAATGATTTTAAGCAAATCATCAGTCAACTAAGTGTAACAGTTGTGATAAGTACGGGGTGTGCTGAGACATTATAGCAGGGGCCTGGCAGTCACACGTGGTAAAGAACGCTGCACCTGCTATGCCTCCACTAGAAAATAAAATGCTGATAAAGTTGAAAGGACACACACTGCAGGCAGGGTTCCTTCCAGCTGAGCCATCAGAGAAGGCTGCATGGAAAAGTCGACATTCTGATCTGGCCTTGAAAGACAAGTAGATTTGGGGCCTGTGAAAAGGGGGAGGGGATAGTTTCTGCACAGGCACAAAAGTGGGATTGGGCAGAGAGAGCGCAAGAACCATGAGAGGGCTCGGCCGGCTGGAGCAGGAGGCCCAGGAAGGATGTCAGTGGATGGTGACGAGACAAAGGGAACTTAGCAGCGCATTGTAGAAGGTCTTGATCCTCCGGGAGTGACCGAGGTACTCTGAGGGCCTGAAGGGCCTCGAAGGGCGTGACCATAGCTGAAAAGCCGGCACTGGAGGAAGCCTGGGAGGTGCAGAGGGAGGCAGGCATGCAGGAAGGGAGCCAGGTGCATGGCAGACACTCGCCGCCTAGCCTAGCGCGGGTCTCCCGAGCCATTTGAAACAAAGGCAGTGCCCCAGGACACAACCTGAGAACAACATTTCATGCCAAGTGTGTTTTTTTTTTATGGCCACTCAGAGATGATGACCACCATAGTGGCATATTTCAATTATATACAGTTACCCATTAACTAACTTTTTCACAGTATATTCAAGACAATAAAATTTCTCATCATTCTACAGGATCCAGCCTCTGAGAGCAAAGTAATTCACTGTTTTATTGCTCATTCTTCTGCCCCATTCCTATCTCCCATTTCAAAAAGCATTTTATCTTTCTCTTACAATAATATACTTGGTACAGTTTTTAAAGAGTTGTATATAACCATCAAAGGTATTTTCCTTTTATTTGGTTCAAATCCCCTGAGGACCAGACGCAAGAGCTGCAAACCCCTGCGCTGAGCTCTAATCTTAGAAAACTTCCCCTCAACATCGCCCGCAAAGACCTCCGGCAAGGTTCGTCTTGTGAAGGTGACGCAGCGATCCAGCTGTGCAACACAACACGGAAGCTTGTTTTCGGCGGGACAGTGATGACATCCTTCCAAGGGGGAGTCTAGTGGCCAGAGCCCGGAGTTGGTAAACTGCTCTCCAGATCCCAAGCCTGAACTGCATTTACTTCTTTTGTCCTCCATGGTAACCTATCACAGTTTCAAGTGCAAGGCTGCAGCGGGATTGCCAGATTAACTGAGAATGTGTACAAGAGTGTGTTGGATGTTATAAAAGACTACATTAAAAGTAGCTGACATTAGTGGACTTGAACTCTAAAGACTTTTACCTTCAATGAGCCTCTGGTTATGCATGAGGGATACAAATACAGACAGGTAGTAACCAGGCTATGAATACAAGAGGCTGTATCGAAGAAGAGATGGAGCGTTTAAGGTGGTATAAAAAAATCACCATGATGAAGCAAACCCACAATATGGAGGCACGCGCTAGAAAAGGAAACCCGCTTGTTCAAATCTTGAGAATCTCTGTACAGGCGTGTACAGCGTACCTCAAATGTATGATCTGCGGCAGTCACATGGAGCCAGTAAAAAGCCTGCAGGGAAGAGTCCTGCTAGTTCAAAAACTGGCTGGGCAAATGAAGGAGGGCACCAAGCGAACTAGAAGTAGATGGAAGCATAGCCAAAGTTCTTTCTTGATAGTTTTTATAGTCCTCTCTTAGCCCGCTTCATTTCTTTATCCCTAATATCTGGAATGCTGCCTGGCACCACACGAGATTCCATACATATCTGTGTAAAGAATGAAGCATACACACTTTTTAAGGTAAGGTTAAGTTTAAAAACGGAAGTTAAATGAACTATTAGGAATAGCCACCACTCACTGGGAACCTGGTTTTCCAGGCTTGGTACTGTGTGACTCACACGTATTTGACCTTCACGACAAGCCAGTGAGTTATGTGACTCTGAGTACGAGGTGAAGGAACTAAGCTGAGCATCAGAGCCCTCCCCGGGCTGCTGGACAGGACGAGAGCCTCCAGGTCTGGGCCCTTCTTACTACATGTTCTTCTTGCTAAATGTTAAAATGCAGCACAATCTTTTGCCATAAGCAGGGGAAGCTGGGCAGGAACCCAACTGGATGAGTAGTATAGCCAACTACGAAGAAGAAATCGATATGTAATTGACTGGCATACACAAGCAGTGCCTAAACCTCCCTTCAGGGGGACAGAGCTTTGCATAGGAATCCCCCCGTCTCCTTTACTTGCTATGAGTAAATAAAACTACTTGCTGATAACCACTTGTCATGTTTTTGTTTGTGTCTTGTAATCCTCACCAGAGGGCATGCTTATTGATTTTAGAGAGAGGAGAAGTGGGGGACGGGCAGGGGCCGAGAGAGAGGGGTACATCTATGTGAGAGAGAAACATCAATTGGTTGTCTCCTGTATGTGCCCTAACTGGGGATTGAACCCGCAACCTACACATGTACCCTGACTGGAATCAAACCTGTGACCTTTTGTTTTACGAGACAAAGCTCCAACCAACTGAGCCACACCGGCCAGGGCAACCACCTCTCGTTCCTGAACGGCGGAGCACCCCAGCGGCAAACCCCTTGAGTTTGGAAACAGGACCATGGAGCTGATGAGTGCCAGAATCCAACCGTGTCTGCCCAGACCCTGTGTTCACTTGCTCTGCACAACACTGAGTGGCCAGAGAGCAATCTGCGCACACTAACAGAAGGCAGCACTTGGAAATTTGCTAATACAAGAAATAAGTGCTAACGTTTCATTTTATTTGGTGTTACAGAAACATATTTTTCTGGGATCCAATTGCATGTAAAATTTGGAAGCATCCCACGTGGGAAAAACTGTTGATATTCTGATCTTAGGCTGTAAGTAATGCCACAAACACAATCTGCCACAATTTACAAGCTTAACCAGCTAAATGGAGAAAGCAGAGAGAAATAAAAACATTTCTCCTGTCCAATATTCTCCACCATCTTAAAATCTCACCAGACTGCCGGGTCTGCTCTGACTGGACAGCAAGGCCCACGCCACACCAAACACAGGTGTCTGGGGTTACACTGAAGTCAGATGCACGTGAAATGGTCCCCACACAGTGGGGACAAGCTCATTGCTGTGTGAAGTGGTGGAACCTACTGGGCACCACGGGCAACAGGCAGCCCAGCTGAATTTTAAATGGTGCGTCCCTGGACACTATAATCAGGAAGCCATCAGTGGGAGGCTGCGATAAAGGAACTGACTCTCTTTCACCAGGAGATCAAAATATTCAATAAAATACCATCTTTGTGCATGAGACCCAAACCACACACACAAAAAGAAAAGGTTAAAATACATAGCCTTCACACCTCTGCTCGTTCACTGCTTGGCCGTTTACCTCGTGAGCGTGCTCACCACTAATCCTTCCGGCCCCTGCCTCTCCAGCCTTATCTGCACTTGGGCCCCTTGCTTTCTGCTCACCCTGAGCCCTAGTCCCTGCTGGTCCCTCCCTGGGACATGTCCCCGCTGCTCCTCCCTGCTTCAGGTCTCAGCTCAAACCTGACGTCCTCAGGGAAACTGTCCTTGGCACTCCATCCAGACCACCATTGCCTGTGGTGCCCCTTTCCTCCCTGACACCGATCACACTCGTAACTTTACATTCACCTGCGGGAGTGTTTGACTGATGTTCCTCTCTCTTATTAGAGTTCCAGGTAGACGCGATCCACACCTTTCTGATCAGCATTCTAGCTCCAGTGCCTAGAAGGGAACCTGGCACATAGTAGGCACTTAGAAATCACTTGTTGAAGAAACGAACCAAAAAAGCGTCACAGTAAATTTCCTTCACATTGTTGCGTCCAGTATGTCTACACTTTCAAGCCTTGTAAATAAATGCCTGGGTAACTTCCCTTAAGGCTGGAAGTGATGTTCTTCCCCGGGGCACTGTCAGGAGAAGTAACTCTCAGTTACTTAGAAGGGACGAGGGAGACAAGGAAGACATGGCCTTAATTCCTAAGGATTACAATCTTCCGTTGAAGTTAGGCATTGCAATGCCAAATAAGAAAAGTGAAATAAATGAACAGCAACAAAGAGGATGTCCTACCCTCACGGAAGAGAACGTGAGAAATCTTATATTTTCAATCCAAGACCCCTGTACACACATAGTGGGGAAGGAGAGATAACGTGGGAATGTTGGATTGTCCTGAGGGGCCACCTGTGGCCAGGAGTAAGAAGCAGCACCAAATCCGACCTCCCGCTCTGCTCCCCCTTCCGTCCACCACACGCATGCTGGGATGCCACGGTGCCGGAGGGAGCCCAGAGCCTCCTGTGCGTGCGCCCGGCCCACGCCACCTGGAGAAAGACAGTCGTGTCTCCTGCATGGCAGCCCTCGCCAAGAGCACTGTAGCAAATCAGGGGAACACGCAGTCACAAAATTGGACTGTCTTAGAAACCAAAGACACGTTTCTGCTTCTCAAAGATTTTATATAACAAATAGATGAGAACTATAAGTTACGTTGGAATGACAATATTATTGTAAGTCCTATTTTCTGTTTCTTTTTTTAATTATGAGACTAGAAAAACATGAAAATGCCTGGTTTCTTATGTGGACAGAAATACAGAACGAGTGAGGCATTCATTCATGCGTTTGTTCATCTGTTCATCTACAGATGGGGGCAGCGAGACCTACTTGCCTCTCCCTCAAAAACGTCCTCAAAATCTTTTTCTCTTTCTTCCCACAGCTTTAATGAGGTTCTCGGCATCTCTGTCTGAGCCTACTCTACCAGCTCTCACCGCCTTTTCTGGGTTTTGGGTGTCCCCCAAATCAATCTCCGTTCTTCACCATTACCAGATTGCATAGTTCCTAGGTCAATTTCAACCACAGCCACTCAAAAGCTGAAGTTTGGCTAACTATGGAATTCACTGCGTGGAAGGTAGATAGGAACCTTTAAAACCTGATTCCATCTGTCCTCTCCACTTTACCCTCTGTCCCATCCTCCCTAAGTCATACCTAGTCTATTGCCAGCCCCTGAACTCCCATAAGATCTTTTCTAACTCCTTGGCTTTGAAAACTTCTAGGAGGAGAGACAGACAACTGCTGTCAAAGATACTGCCCAAGAAAGAGCTAGAGAGGGAGAAGTGCCCTGGCTGTCCTCACCTCCACCGGCTGCATGTCACTAGATGCCAGATGTCAAGTCTCCTGACATACACGGCCAAGCACAAGCGCAGAGTGCAACATGACTGGCCCACTCAGCTGCTCAGTGGGCCTTGCTCACCACTGTGCACGGCAAACACGGAAGTGTGCGCACGTGCCACGAGTCTTTGGGCTGTGATCACAGCTCACCCGTGGGCTTCCTGCATAACTCCATAAGCTCAAGTGCAGAGCCCTTGTCTTGATTCGTATCCTAGCACCTACCCCCGTATTTGGCGCGTAGTGGGCACTCAGTAAATACTGCTCAGTGCCCATAGACACTGTCCCCTGATGAAAAACTCAGCATTTCCCAAAGCTTGTTCTGCTGGCCATTAATTCAAACGGGTGTTAATGCACATTTCAGGTGGATGGGGCTCTGCCATTCCATATTAGCTTTTGAAAAACAGTGTTAGAGTGAAGTTGTTTTTTAGTCCACTGGAGCTGCTGTAACAGAACAGGACAGACTTGGTTGAAAGTTGGAGACCAACTTGCCAGCATGGTGGGTGGGGCCCTGTTCTGGGTCGCAGACTTCTCCTGGTCTCCCCCTGCAGCAAGAAGGGTGAGGGTGCCCTCTCTGACTTCCAGGATAAAAACGCTGGTTTCGCCCCTGAGGGCTCCGCCCGCAGGACCTGATCCTCTAGCAAAGGCCCTGCCCCCTAATGTCATCACCTGGGGGGTTGGATGTCACCGAATGAACCTGTGGGGCACACAAGTATTAAAACCATAATGGTTGGTTCCTGTATTACAGAAAATAAATAAAAGCTCATTCAGGGCTTTTAAAATGTCCTTGAAGAAGAAGATGTGTCATATGGTAGCATTTCGACATGTCACTGAAGAACACGTTTTCCAAAGGACTAACATGATATAGAACACATTAGTTGAGGGGATATTGCTTTAAATGTCCCCCTTTGTAACATTACTTCATTTCATCTTTGAAATATTTCTGTGAGGTATACAAAAACAAGGTCACACCTTACAGATAAAAAAAACATGGCTAATAAATAATTAAAACTAAATAATACATCCAGCAGTAATTGAAAATGTAAGCTGTTGTTTACTGTTCTAGTCACTGCAGGCTAGAAGAAAAACATAAATCCAGTTCCTGCTCTGTTTGAAGAGAGGGGGCGTACGAGAAAAACAGGGAGCCAGAAAAAGGAGCTTTCTTTTTACCCAACAGTATTTTCATGCCTGTTTTGTCCATCAAGGTACCTGGTGTTGCTGATTTATTAAAGATATGATACGCAGGTCGGTTCTGGAGCTGACAGTACAGTCTGAGCTTCATGGACTCCAGGAGCCAATCAGGAAGTGGTGTGATGTTCATCTTCTAAAGGAGAGAGGGGCTAACGAGACCCCCCACTAATGAGTCAGCGGTACTGACCTGCCGGAACTGGGGCAAAGTGACTCTGACCCTGTGGTCTTCTAAAAATAGCCACTTGGGCATCCCCGGGAGACCACCAGCCTCCGTCAGAGTGATCTGGCTAGAACACTATTTGTTTCTATCTTAATATTTTATTGATCAAGACTGACAACCCAGGACATCATCCTTCATTTCTAAAGAGAGGCACAAGGCCCTGGGTCTTGTTATTTAAGGAGGGCGTCCTCTGGAATTAACATCATCTTCACTCTCAACAGAGGATTATCACGAAGGCTTCTGACAGTGAGGTATGTGTGCTAGGAAACTTGGCCAGCATGCAATAATGAAAGATCAGACTTTTCTGTAAAGTAGTTTTTAAAAGACAGTGTGTTTGCTTTGGTCAGGTGTGTTGGCCTACCATTCTCATGGCCTCCCTACCACTTAGAGCATTCTTAACATCCACCTGTAATGTACTTACTTCTCGAGTACCAGCAAAATGTTAGTTTATCTCATCACTCCAAGTGGTTCTGTCGTACTACGAACAGAAACTGAGGACCACACACACATTAAAAATGTCATGTTGAAGGACGTATTATCCATAATGGTCAGGAATTCTGAAGTCGATACATAATACAATGGGGAATTTCAGTTAATGCTCTATTATGGTGACAGTATTCACAGCTCAATAACTAGTGGGATGACTTGGGGGCGTCACTCTCTAAAATGCGGCGGCCTCAGCTGCAAAAAAAACAAAACTACCTGCCTCACTGGGGTGAAATGAGAACGGAATAGACTCCACAGATCGCAGGTCCCTTTGGCGTGCGGGGCTCAAATGAGTTAGAAAAACACTTAATACTACACTTAGCATACAGTGTACCCACCCCTCCCCCCAGGAGGTTGGTAAGAAGCCACCAACACACTCAAAGACCCTGGGAGTTCTGCCGCAGTGAGGTCTATGAAGTTTCCACAGCCAAGCGCTTCTCAAATCTACTTGTTTCCAAAATTACTTCACTTTTTCCCATTAATGCCTATTGGTACAGCCTGGAATCAGTGTTCCTCAGAACACACTTGAGGGCCATACCTTCAGAGCACAGAAAGGTGAACCTGAATGACATCTCAAGGAAAGCTTTTGAATGGGGTGATGCTATTCTTTGTCATTACACAGGACACACTACTCTTGGAAAGGGAAGGGAACTGGGAAGTTCGAGGACCAACAGTGTAACACCGGTGACTCGGACTGCAACATATTATGCGCCTTGTGATACGACATGAAATGAGGTGAAGCTCTCCGGTGTGTGTTTTAAGTGTTTAAAATAGTAATAGTTACAAATTTTCATTCCTCTGTTGGTTTTCTTTGTGAGTAGCAACATGATTTTGCCAGACAGCGAACCAATTTGCAGTCGGTGAGTCAGCAAGGCTAACTATCCCTACTGACCCTGGCCTCCGCCGGACATGGCTGTGGCTGTGGCTGTGTCAGCTGCTGGTACCAAAGGGAAGAAAGTTAAACCTCAAAAGACTCTCTTAGAAAAACTCCGCGCATTTGAAGTGAATAAAATTGGCTCCACGTAAAGAAAAGGAAGATTTGATCATGGCAAAAATTAAGTAAACAAACCAATCTATACAATTCAAAGAAAAAAGCCTTCCGTGGCTTCAAATATGACAGACTCAAATGCAATGGAAAACTCCTTCTTCCACCAGTTTTGAGAATAATTATCATTATTGTTTTTGGCTTCAGAGACACAATCGTAGGAAATAAAAACTATTAACTCAGGATAAGGAAAAACTGAGCCCACTAGGCAGTAAAGAAACCGGGGGTTTGACACACCCTCCGGGACCTCCAGCCAGCCACAGCTCCCTGTCCAGGGTGAAGGGTGCAAAACATAGCACTGGAATAACAGCCGGCTTGTAATTTGCAGTTGGAGTCACACATCAAAATAAGCATTTCCGTCTAAGCATAGCATGGAAAAGATGTGGGTACCCTGCCTATGGGGCCGCCCATCACCAGGACCAGCTCAGGACGGCAAAACGCCTTAAAGGAGAACGCAGTTATAACCGGCTCTGCTCCTGTTCTAACTCTGCTCTTCGCTGCTGATAGCACATTGTCCCCCAATAACAGCGCTGGGTGGAAAGAGACTGATAATCCACACAGAGCTTAACAGTTGACAAGTGTATGTCCTGGAAGGTTTTAAGCGAATAAAATTGGCTCACGTTTCTCAAAATACGTCCAGAACTGGTGGGGGGTTAGTTTAAAGTGCTTCTCGAGGGCCCCACCGAGACCCACTGAGTCAGACTCTCTGGGGCAGGGCCCTGGACTCCCCACATGGAATAAACTCTTAGGTGGATTTTAGGGCCACTACAGAGTTAAAAGAATATTGTACTGAATTCCGACATCAATTATTCATATGCAGAACTTGGAAGCTTCATAGGAAAATCTGAAAACCATGAAAAACTTTCCAAATTAAGGCTTAAAGCCCAAGTTCTCCGGGAGGGGGGAGGGGAAGAAAGTACACACACACACACACTCCAAAACCTGGTGACAATGAGTTTTTTGAAATGTAATTTTAAAACATCATTAGGTACAACCATATAAAATTTGATGCCTTAGATTTTATTGAAGATCACTGCATTCCTCGACGTCCCTGACTTTAACAAATGCGGAGCCGCCATGTGCTACGTGTGGCACAGGCTATTGGCTGTCTGCACTGCATGTCCCGCCCACTCGGTCCTGGTTGGCCAGACCCTGTTGCGGGTTCCTTTTTATCATCAGTGTCCGTGGGACAGGCGCGTGTGGTGGCCGGTGTGATCTGCAGCCCCGGAAAGTACTATTATTCAGCCAGAGTGCCACATCTTCCCTAAGGATGTTTGGGAACAGGTGGCTTTGCCCTTAGTCAAAGCTGGTTCAGGTATCGCCCTGCCCAGCGGCAGCGGCTTAGACTGGCTGGTTCCTGCAGGCCTTCCTGGCCTGTCATCCTGCTTTTCCCAAATGCACAGGGCTTCACAGAGCTGGCCAAGGGCTGCCTGGGCCCGACTCCGTGGTCTGCGGTATGGTCTTCATGTCTCTTAGTTTGTAATTCCTCACTGAAAACCCACTGCGTGAGAACTGCAGAGGGTGTACTGAGGTTTCATTTTTAGTTCTCCATCTATGAAATCTTGTCTCTGGTAAAGGACAATGATAAGTGAAAGAATATATATGATACGTATTATGAAATGTATATATAATATCTTATAATATGTATATAATATGTATTAAGAAAGAGAATTAAGTTCTGGAAGTAAACTGTCTACCAGAAGCCGCATTTTTTAAAAACGTGAAATAGTTAACTGAGAACAAGAAGTGGTCTCAGAACCAGCATTACCTGGGAACTGTATTAGAAATACAAATTCTCCGTCCCTGCGCCCCACCAAACCTAGTGGGTCAGAAATTCCCGGGTGGGACCTCCAAATCCGTGTTTTATAAAGTCCTGCAGGTGATTCTGATGCGTGCTGAAGTTTCAGAGCCACTGGCTTGGATTTCAAGACAACTCCCGGGCACCTCAGGTTGCAGGCGAGAGGGAGCCAAATGGAGCGTCCACAAGATGCCGTTGGCGGTGGAGCGAAAGGAACCTGCCCGCTCCTCCCCTGGCCCGGAAAGGCCTGGGTCCCCTAAAACGAGAGCGCCTCCCGTTCAGACACCGTCACTGTAAAGCCACTCTGCTCATTAACATGCCAGCACATCCTGTATCTTCCTCCTCAGCTGCCACCTGACAGAGAGGCTGGGCACGAAGAAGAGCCAAGTGTGGTATCGTGTCGTGTGACGGGTCAGGTTTAAAGCGGGCGGGGGCGGGGGTCCCTCATCCTGTAGGGGTGAGAGACGGGCCCAGGTGGGACCGCGCCGCGAGGGGGCTCTGGAAAGGCCAGGATGCTCTCAGCCAAGGGAGGAAGCAATGTTAGTATCCCTGCCTTAGGTGCCCCCCCCATCAATGAACTGAGGAGATGGTCTCCTGCGGCTTCTTAGAGCACAACAGGAGTGTCTCTGTTGGAAAAAGAGTTGTTTGCTGCTGCTGAGCGTTCTACACCCATTTTCTGCATACGTGGGACCCCCATTCACACTAAATGTGGATTACTCTGAACCTGGGACTCTCTCTGGGGCCTCCTCACGACAGTTTCTGAAGGTGAGAGCTGTAAATTCAGATCCTGGCGTTTGCGAGCCCCAGCGGATGGAACTTCCTTACGGTGTCCTCACCATGTTCTTATTACAGGTTTCGTTTGCAGAGCACACAAATAATATATTTTACCAACACATACACTGAAATCTCCGTCACAGTACTTAATGCTACAACAGTATTTGAAAGCACATAGTTTTCTATTCGACCAACAAAAACAGCAGTAAAGCCTCGATTTTCTCATAGCCCATTCCCACTCTATGCGAATCCTAACCTATTTGTTCTACCTTCTGTTTCTCAAAGGCTTTCAACATGCCTTTTAAAAACTCAGTTAAGGTTGAAAACTCGACCCAGACTTGTTTTTACAAAGGATGACCAAAACTATGACTTCAAATATAAGAGAGAGACGGTGGCATAGGAAGTTTATGTTCGAGTTACTTCGGGGAAGACGGAAGTCACGGAAGGGTTCCTCCCCTAGGCAGCAAGTGTCCGGGTGCAAGAGTCCCATTTCATGTTGTTCTATCGGCTGACAGGTGACATTTTAACCTCTAATCAACCGTAGCAAGATTATTCAAAATTGAGGTTGACATTTGTCCTTTAACTGCCGGGGTGTGCTGCCTGATGTCACACCATATGTGCACACTCTGGACCCAGCAGGCAGCGGGCACAGGGCAGGATGCCTCTGGACTCTGCCACCCTGCCGCTTCCTGTTGTTGCTGGAACAGCCCTAACTTTAGCTAAACATAACCCTCCGGGTGAACCATTTTTAGTAAGAGCACCCGCCTTAGGGCCCGGTACCCTCCGTGTTGACTCTGGTCCTGAGGCACTGCCATCTGCCATCCATGGAACCCACAGAACTCACTGCTGTGGGCTTCTGCGATCTTCGTGAACCCTACCCAGCTTATGAGACATTTCATAAAATGAAATGATTCGCCACTGATGCGGATATGAATAAAAACCCAAACCCTTAGGAAATGAACAACAAGAGGAATTCTTTTTGATGCATTTTTTTGCTTCTGTCAGCTGTTTTTTCCAAAGCCTTCTCCATAATTCAAGTTGTTTTCTAACTCTAAATTTACGATCATCTTGAGTAGTAGGGTGTATTTACCTCCTTGAGCCCTCAAGAGCTTTGATCCAGAGAAACCGTCCTAGGTTTTACATTCGGAATTTTTTTTTTTTTTTTTTTTTTTTGCCAGATAGGAAAACTATAAGCGGGAAGTGAGAGAATGCCAACTACTGGCCACACGCTACACGCTTAGCTTAATGTCAGTGCACTTACCAAACCAGAGCTCATGAGAAGCATACACAAAGGAAAAACCAGTCCCTTTAAAATATATGTAACTTCCCTCACTGGTCTTTCTCCTTGGTTTTTTTCTGTAAAGTTAAGCATTTAGCTCTGTATGATCCAGAAAATCTATACGCAGTTTACAGAAGGAAGCATAAATCTCATGGGTCTTAGATTCACTTTCTGTTGCCTTCCTTCACCATATGTTTAAAGATAATCAATAAGAAATGATTTCTCTTTGTAAGCATTTTCCTGTTCTGCCAGAAATAGTAGCGGTCCCTGCCCTAAAAGGAAGGGGAAAAAGGAAAGTAACATGTAGCATAAGAGGAGAAAAAGAAACTGCCTAAGCGTTTTTCCAGAGCCAAGTGAAACAAAAACAGCCAATCAAGTGTATTCTTGATGAAAAAGATTTAAATATGCCTGGCATTCGTTTTATTCTTAACATCCATGGCACCAACAAGTTTCCAAAGTCTGGATTTATACTGCGACTTCCAACAGACCTTTTCTGTTTCATAATAGCTGTGCCGTGTTTCCGTATGAATACACATAGCACACGCAACGCTTGTGTCGGTGTGGAACACTACGGCAATAAAGAAAGGCCGGAGAAGTCCCCCAAACTGCCTCCTAGGGCAGCGTGAGATGGAAAACCACAGAGAAGAAAAAAACAGATGGAAACAAAATTACATCCGGTAAGGAAATACGGAATTGCAAACAACACTACCCCTTCTTCCCCAGCACAGAACTTTTTGCCACTTGCAGTTTCATCATGAGAATTTTCTTACTGAGAACACAGTTGAAAGTTTTATACTAAATAACCTGAAATCCTCTGTTGGGGCTTCTCCCATATGTAGACTCTTTCTCAAAACTATCCGCTTTTAACTGTTTTCTTCTGGGTTTTTCACAGAAGACTGGAAGAAAACACCAAATGGAATAGTAACAGACTTTCCCTTTGTAATGAAGTTACAAATATATTTTACACATTTTCCTGGTTTTCCCCATTTCAGTCTGTATTATCTACAGAGGTTGTCACATTTCATCAGGGAGGATTGTAAATCAGACAAGCTCAGCCTTTCAGGTTGAAAAATGGAGGTGAAAGGCGCAGCGGAAAATATATAAAGTATAATTAAAACCATATGGCTGGAGATATTGACGCAGTGCTTGTTGGAGGAAACCCAAGTAAAAATCAACCCTTTTCTGGTGTTAGTGAGACTATCCAGTCCATTTGGGACAAGCACACATCATTTGCTAAATATTCTTTTTTTTTTCCCTTAACAGCAAGAGTACCCAGGGAAATGAAATCCTGACAAGGTAGTTGAGGCTGTACAGCTACCCTTGTAGTGAAATGCACAGTTCCAACTGTAAAACAGATCTCTTACTTAAAACAGTAATCGCTTATTTAGAAACAGAGTTTAAGATTGGGTAAGGGCCGACTCTACCAAAAAGTTACAGACTTCAGATGACCATGTGAAATCAAAAGCCTTTTCTACTTTTCTGTGACGTCTTCATCATTCTAGACCTGCGAATTCCAGCAAGACACGGGAAACCTAATTACTTACTGTTGACCACAAAGAGTAAGAAGCGACGGACTGCACACTGGCTCCCCTGCTACATTATGAAGGACCTAACTGCTCCTGCCACATGCAGGTGGCACTTAGCAGGCACATGGTGCGTCAGTGTCCAAGGACACACGGAAACGAAGGCCTCTCCAAGTGGTAAAGCAATTCTGGTAAAAACCTCTGACTCTGGTCTATCACCAAAGCCATTCGGCCTCTTTCTCCAGAGCATTTCAATGGTCAATTATCACCATCTCAGTAGACGACTGGAACACAATTCTCAGTATTGCTTTGGGATTCTGGTAAACAACTCAAGGGTAGCTGGTCACTTACCCCCCAGAAACTGGATTCCTCCAGCCACTCTCCCCACTGTCCTGGAGATGAGCTCCGACACACAGCAACCCATGAGGGCCGTGAGGGCCACCAGGAGGAGGAGGCCACAGCCCAGGCCGGTCACGATGGTGCAGATCCTCCACTCCGCGCTGGGGATACCCTGGAACGAGGCATAGCGCCCGCATTCTTCCACCATCACCATCATCTGCCGACTCTCGTCGTGCACGGGGTACGAGCACCTCCGGAAAGTACCGAAGGACACGGACTTGCCCAGCTGGGACCCCCAGAGCCAGTAAGGCATGAAGAACCCCACGCAGGAGGTGGCAGCGCAGAGAAACGAGAGCAGAGCCCAGATCACCCCCGTGCAGGTCAGGCTGGAGGCCATCTTTCTCCAGGAAGGGTGATGAGGGCACAAAGGGACTGTGCTGCGGCTGCCGGGGCTGCCGGGGCTGCTGGGGCTGTAGGAGTAGGCGAAGGTGTCACACCACCACCGGGGACTGGGCCCGCAGGTAGTCCACTGTCCTGTACTGCACAGTGTCTATGCCCAGAACGGCTCTTCAGTCTTCCCGGGCCTCCACTTCCCCTCCTCTGCAGAAAGGGCAGCGATGATCCCTGGGAAGAACAAGAGGAAACAGGAAGGGCCTCAGGTTTTCAGTGAAGTGATAACACCAATTCAGTGAATCCCCCAACTTTCAATTAATATGCCTTCAGACTTGCCTCAAGACTTCCAGAGTGGGAAGAACTTCATGCTCTCTATGAATGTCTCTGTAATTCAGGTCTTGTCCAACTAGCTTAAAACTTCGTGTCTTGATCTCCTACAAATGCTCCCAAATTAACTCTGACAGCTATTTATTTTAAAAAAAATGCATGACTTCTATTTGCAGGTGAATTCATTTCCTAGACTCACATTAAAAGTTCTGTAGCATTTTTATTGGCAGTGAACCCAATTCCAAATATCATAATCAAATGAGCTTGTCTACTTGGTTTGCAAGTTCACGCTCCTGATTTGTAGTAACTTCTCTGTGCCCCTTTGGGTGCATTAACTCTCTGCGGGAGCCCACGCAAAATAATTAGGATGATTTTCACAGCCGCAAGGCACGATCAATTGAACAAACTTTATGGACCGTCCACACACTTGGAATGGATTGAGCCCTTGGGCCCTGCCAGTGCTCATCGGGTAGCATCTGGGATTCCCTTCCACCTGAACTATCCTCTCCTAGGGTAGAAGAAGGAAAGCTGGTGTAGGCCTTATTTGCATAGCCACAGTTTTGATTCACTGGTTCTGATAAAATTATTGGAACTATGTCTCCAGGTCAATGACTGTCAGTGTCTCATTTGAAAAGTAACACATATTTTCCAGTACCCTACACTCAACCCCAGTCATTCAAATAGTTCCACATGTGCCCTGGCGGGTGCTGCTCAGGCACCTGGGCATCCTTGGGGGCGGGGGGGGGGGGGGGGGGGGGGGGGGAGGGAAACAAAAGGTCACCAGTTGGACTCCTGGTCAGGCACAGGCCTGAGTTGAGGGTTCGGATCCCAGACTGGGTGTGTAGGACAGGAAACTGATAGATGTATCTCTCCCTTTCATGCATATTTCTTTGGCTTTCTTTCTCCTTCCCTTCCCTTCTCTCTATAAATAAATTAATAAAATCTTTCAAATAGTTCCACATGCATTTGATGACCACCACCTCCCTCCTTTTCAAAGAGAGTTCCTGAATCTTTGCTCACACTTCCCATGTAAAGAATAAATATAAAAGCACGAAGGCCACGCATCCCCGAGTTCCAGTGTCAGAACTCTCAACTCCAGCGCGCAGAGTCCCCAGCGAAAGTCCCCTTCCCTCACCTCTCCCCCTTCCCAAGCCTCGCCTCTGCGGGTTCCTCTCCACCCACCGCCCCACGCATAGTCCGGGGTATCACTCCAGGGGAGCTCTGGCTACTGTGGGTTTTTTTTTTTTTTCTCTTGTTTAATCTTGTCAACTACGGTCAACGTCTGCGTTAGCGACTAAAGTTGTCTGTCTGGGTCGTGAGGCGGGGGAAGACGCGTGGGGGTGACAAGGGCCATCACCGAGAGCGGGGTAAGGAGCGCCCGGGGTGCACAGAGACCAGCTCCTCAGCAGTCCCCTGCCGCGGCCTCGCCCACCCCGCCCACCCCCGCAGACACGGAGGATCCCCGATCCCAAAAGAGGGAGCGAGGCGTTTTGCAGCCGGCCTGTGGAGGGAGGGGACAAAGATGGGAAGGCGGCCACCCCCGGAGGCAGACGCCCACGGCGGCCGCGGCGGGCTGGGGGAGCCGGGCCGGCACCCGGCGCAGGAAGTCGGGACCCCGCGGCCAGCACAACTCGGGCGTCCGGGGACCAGGGGGCCGCGGGCAGGAGGGCGCGGAGCCAACGCCCCGCGGGCGGCCGGGCGCTCTACTCACATGGCCGGCGGGCGGCGGCCGCCTCCCGTCCCCGGGCCGGGGCGCGCACTCAACTTGCTGTCTTTTCCGGGCGGAACGTCCACCGCCCCGGAGACCGTCCTTCCTTCTCCGCCGCGGTCCCTAACGGCCCCGGAGACTCCGGGCCCGGCTCGGGGGCGAGGGCAGGGGCCGGCGGCCGAGGCTCCTCGGGAGGACGCGCTGCGGCGCCCCCAGTGCGGCCCGCGCCCCCCGCGGGTCTCTGGCGGCGGCTCGGGCGGATCGCTGGGCGCGGGGCTCGCTCGCGGAGGCGAGGACCTCGCTCTGGCAGGCGCGGCACGCACCGCCTCCTCCGCGGCCGCCCGCCCGGCCCTCCTCTTTCTCCTGTCCCCTCCCCTCGCGCCCCGCGGACCGCAGCGGACAGACCCGGGACGAGGCGCGGCCGGCGGGGACCTTTCCGGCGAGCGGGGAGGGGCGGGGAGGGGCGCGCCCTTCTGTCCGCGGGATCCCGGCCCGTCCCCGGGGGTGGCTTCCCCGGCCCCCCGCCCCCCTCCTGCTCTCCTCTCCTTGCGACACTTTCAAAGGGGAGAGCGGGGGAGGCGGGCAGACCGAGAAGTAGGGGAGAAAGTTGCTTGTCTTTGGGGGTGCTCGCGAGGGGCACGCGTTCCCCGTTTGCTTCTGTGGGTCTGGTATTTGGGGTCAGAGCCCCGGTGGCCTCCCGCCGTTAGGACCGGCCGATGAGAACGAGGGCCCTGCAGACTGAGTCAAGCGACCCTGTGAGCTTCGTGGAGCCCCTTGGGAGGTGGTCACTTTGGGAGGGGGCGCACAATGTGGGCGTGGGAAGGAGAGAGAAACAGGCAGCCCGCGGCTCGGGGCTTCAGGCCGGCAGTCCTCTTTCTAGACAAGCCGGGGAGCAGGCTGGGGGAGACTTCCAGCAGGAGCCTCGCCTAAGACTCTGCCCTTCTTTGGGAACTTCTTTCAAGACGTGGCTTTCTCTCTCTCCCTCTCTCTCTCCCTCTCTCTCCCCTCCTCCCTCTCTCCCCCCATCTCTCTCCCTGCCTTTTTACCTTCTCCCCCGTATTCCCTTCCCTTCCATTCCTCGGATCAATCTTACAGTCAATACCACCATTGGATTTCTTTTCTAAGAAACAACTGATTTTACTTCCTTTCCAGTCTTGAGGGTGTGTGTGTGTGTGTGTGTGTGTGTGTGTGTGTTCCGTTGTGACTAGCGCTAACCCCTTTGGAAATTGAGAGCTCTGTGCCCTAGGAGACCGTGAAAGTCTCTGCTGGAGGCAGTATTTTAAGAATCGTGCCCCCTGGGAATAGTCGTTTCTGAAGCACATAGGTCCTGGCATATAGTTTGTAAAGTGCTTCTTCAGAGTAATTGAGTGTAATAAATGGGTAGGTATATGTTCCTCGCAGTAAATTTTCGAATCGCGCCATCGCATCTGCCCATGATGGTGTACTTTTCCCCACAAGGGCAGCGGGAATTGTGTGTTCTTTCACTACTGTTTTGAAAGGCCTTGAGAAACGGGCCCTTTTGAGGTCCTAGACCCTTGTAAAAATACAACGCAACCGATAAGCCTCCCAGAAGGAAAAAACTGCATGTACATGTGAAGCTTTACCCCAGTGGTTCTCGAGGGGGAGAAGTGAGATTCTGCTCCCCACGCACGGTTGGCTCGGGAGGCAGGTGACATGTTTTTGGTGATCGTGGCCAGGAAGGTGTCATTGCCCTGAGTCTAGTGGTGAGAGGCCAGGGATGCTCTGACCACCCTGGCATGTGAAGGACAGCGCCTCAGAGTTATTGGGCCCGAAAAGTCTGCTGTGCCAAGGTGGAGAAAACCCGTTTCAGTGAAATGTCAGGCGGGTCCCTGTTCCCCAGCAGCCCACCCGTGAACCCCAGACTCGGAAGCCCTGATTGAAGCGATTCACGCTGTCTGGTACAAGACACTGGACACTGAGTTCCATGACAGCACAGTGACTGGCTTCCAATTAAGCAACATGCCCTCCTGCTCTGCTTAGGGACTGTGTGTCCACAGAATGATGATGGTGAGACGGGAACTGGCCCTTCACTCAACCTGTGGGGACATTGCCATAGGGCCTGTCTCGTGCTCCGAAGAGCTTTAGGCCCTGAAATGGTGGCTGGGATTAACTCCTTGCTGTGTTAGACACTACACTAACTTTTCTTGAGGGGTTACTTCTTTATCTAGTCCTCAACAAAGAAGAAGAAGAAAAAAAATGATGAGAAAGGCACGATTATTATTTTATTATCTGTTCTATTATACAGAGTAAATGCTATTGGAGAGATTTGTCTGAGATGAAAAAAAGGATAGAGGAAGAGGCTGAATTTTTTTAAAAATCCATTAGGGTGGAGAGCAGTTATTTGTGAAATCATAGTGCGCTATATACCAGGACTCGAATTCCAACTCAGACAAGTGAGTTTGGACAAATGGCGATCTTTGGAGCCTCAATGAGCTCATTTGGAAAAAGAGGTTAGAATAGGTGATTTTCAGTATTCTTCTACCTCACGACTGCTGGCATCATAATTCAGTAGGCACTCCTATGTGAGAAGGTGTTCGGGGTCATCTAACTTCGTTCAAGTACATCATCTCACGGAGCATGAAGCAGAGGCCCAGAAAGAACTCTTCCCATGTCTCACCCAAAGCTGAGCCTAGAATCCACATATCCTGATTTGTCTTTTCATTCCACCATGTAATTATCTTCCCAAACTATAAAATCTTTTGAATTACTCTTTGGGCTGTTGTATGCATACTTGAAAGGCTAAATGCATTATAATACCGTGAAAACCCTTTCATTAAATTTGCACCTTCAAAGGATCTTTGAATGACTTCCCAGCCAGAAGTTCCCACACTGCAGTTGCCATTTCTCCTTCTTATTCTGGGCTCGAGCTTCCCAGTGGTTGGAAAGCAGTTCCACGGAGCTGGGGGATGCAATCGCAATGTGATAGTGTGTGGAAAGCTGCAAAGCATCCCCAACAACACGTTTGGTCGTCTACCGAGCACTGATTCTCAGCCTACTCTCTCACGTTCACTGGATACTTCTCTAATCCCTCTTAAAGCCGGTGGTGCTACCTGACCTTGTTCTAGCCAACAAGTTCACCAAGGAGGCCTCTGGGGAAGATTGCATTCCCTGATAAAAGGAGGAGGCCTGAGAGAGAGAAGGTTCTCTCACTATCCTGGCTGCCTGTGGACACATTCTTGAAGGATGAGATGTTTGGACCTGTGGCAGCCTTCTTGTAACCATGAGGGTGGAATCACAGAGACATAGCCTCAGCTCCCTAAGTGGTGGAGCTACCCAACTCTTTTAGCATTTTTTCAAAGAAAATTATGGAGTGATAATGTGCCTTAAGTCACTGTTATTTGAACAGTGCTTTTAATATCTAAAAGCATTCCTACTTGATGAAGCACTATGCAGACAGGCTGTGATACTTAGTAATTCAACATTAGCTGAGGTGATTAATGAGCAAATGAATATCATTGTGATTATTAACCTTGTTCTACTGTAACCTACAGAGTGGGAATTAAACTTTTTAAAAAAATGGGGTGTGCTACATGAAACTAAAGAAGGAGTATGGTCGTGGAATATATGGATACTCAATGGAGTCAATCACTTTTGACCGTTGGAGAGAATTTAGGAAGGGACTTCTTTGGTTCATATTTGTGGCGAACACTACCATTTGGCTGATACAATGTTCATTTCCAACCCTTTTCATCCACATCCTTGCCTCCAATAGAGGCAGCGAAAGCTAAAATCTCCATTGCCCAGCCTCCCTTGAAGTCTGAGTCACCACGTGAGAGCGGTAGCCAATAAGATGAAAGTGGGGGGTGCTGCTACCATCACCCCCACTTCCCCTTTCTTCCTGCCTAACTTTAACATACCTGGAGGCACAAAGCTGTCTTTCAACCACGAGGTGACTTGGACAAAGACAAAAGCCAGCACAGTAAGAGTAAAGGAGTAAAGTGGTGGGATGAGTCTGGACACTTGGCATCCTTGTTATCCTCCGGTAGCTCTTGAGTGAGAACAATTACCCTTAACTGTTTAAATCCCTGTTATTAGCGATGAGAACAGGCCGGCTGTACTGTTCCAACCAACTGCACTCTTACAGCCCCGGAGCCGGTGCACGGTGAAGGGGGCTCAACACGGAACACAGAGGACCAAGCAGGGCAAAGACAGGACAGGATGGTGCCACGGGAGAACTGAACCTCCAGCAAACGGTGGCTGCGGTGGGCGTCCATTGTCCCCAGTATGCGTGAGAGAGGATGGACCTTCCTGAAAACTGGGCAATAGAAACAGGAAGAGTTAAGAACATAGCTTACAAAACGCGGCTCCTTGAAGTTGTAACTCTGAGAAATCAGAGAAGGCAGAAATTCTCAGTCATCGTAAACTGGCCCAATGCAAGCAGGGTCCCTTTGAATACAGGTCAGCAAGAGAGAGATGCAGGGAGGTATGAGGTGCGAGAGAACTAGAGGATAAGGAGAAAGGCTCTAAATAGAGCCAGCGCGGACGGACTTTCCCTGACTGCTGCTGGCTGTAGAGCTCACCAGTTCTTGTTCCTGCGTGGGTGCTCTGAGGCCCCAAGAAACTCTCCCCTCACTCAAAAACGGGCATCACGGTCTTCAGTACAGAAAAGTGTAAATAAATAATTTGAGACCATGCTAAGTTTCTCCTTTATGCCATTTCCTTCTGTTCTTCACTCCTAAACTACCCTTTCCCCCATCATGTATCCCTTTCTAAGACACATTCAGCCCTGGCTGGTGGAGCTCAGTGGACTCAGTGGACCAAATAGTCACTGGTTCGATTCCCAGTCAGGGCGCATGCCTGGGCTGCAGGCCAGGTCCCCAGTAGGGGGCGCAGGAGAGGCAAGCCCACATTGATGTTTCTCTCCCTCTCTCCCTCCCTTCCCCTCTCTCTAAAAATAAATAAATAAAAATGTTTCCAAAAAATTTTAAAAGACACATTTAAATGGGTATCATTATGGTATTTTATTGCATGTGTCCATCTGTTAAACACAGGGGAAAAACATCTCTCAAGATAGGTGACCTCTCAAGTTTCTTGGTCTCCATCGCAAGGGGTCTCTGAGTGAGGCCTCGTATCTCTCTTAGAATGTTCCTTCTCCCACTTTTATACATACATTTATCATGGCTATTGCAACAGCCTGCTACAATAGTGTCACTTTTTCTATGAACTTCCTTGCAAGCATTTGACGGACTCAGACGCCTCTTGCTTATAGAAATTGCGTGTCCTGGTTACATGCAGTTTCTAACCGTGGTGACCACACAACCACACTCCACGGGCACTCTCAGGAAGCGGGGTGTGTGTGGTGCGCCGGCTACTCCAGGAGGCTGTTCGAGTTATTCATTTAAACTTTGAGAATTACTGTGGAAATATAAAGGGCTATGTGATTTCTCTACATAATTATTTTATGAATTAATGTAGCATGCAAATTTTAAATCAACAAATCATGAGAAAAAACGTAAAGTGCGAAATCACACTTAACATAGCGAATACTTCACATTAAACCATCAAAATGGAAAACATCCATAATCCATTATGTACATCACATATGTGTCTCTTCTGCATGACCCAGTATGCATTTTAAAGCTGCACATAATTATGTTTAATATTGAATCAGTGCTATGTTTTTGCTACTTTCAAATTCTTTTTTTTCCCCTTCCAATATCAAGTCATCTCACTGGTAAAAAAGCGGTAAATGTTTGTACCGCTGGAAAAAAAAATCTGTTCTTTTTTTAATTCCCTAGAATATGTAAAGAGATGAGTGTAGTGCTTTCCATAGAAAGATATAGAATTTTTGTGGATAGTATTTGCCATCCATCACTCATAACTTTAAGAAAATTCAAAAAGATTTGTTTCAACAGTATTTTAAACATCTTAAATCCTTCCCTTCTCTAGAATAAGATGTGTCGCCAGGATCAAATACACCAATAAAATGACCTAACAGAAGAAAGCCAAAACTTTAAACACTTGATTGGTGTTTTAACGCTAACGGAACTTTAACACCGATTTTTCTAAAGTCCCTAATTTGTGTCACAGCCTTTGTGAGATGGCCCAGGGGAAATGCTTTTCCCCCAACTCTCTGGTGTTCCTTAGGGGAAATTTTTCTCGAGTGCACCTGGGCTGTGTCCACTCATCTGAGCTCCTGGGGCATGTGGATCCTCCGGGAGAACGTGGGCTTGCGTGCATGCTGGTCCCTGCTCTTCTGCTGTGGGCGCGTCCTCCCCGCAAGGCAGGGGCACCTCTGCGACCCCAGCGAGGCCTCTCGCCAGGACCGAGCGAGGTGGGGGGGTGTCTACAGCTCAGAGGCTGGGTCAGCAGGCCCCTCACCAAGCTCCAGCTTCCCCTCCAGGTCAGCCCTTGTCAGCCGTAATTGTGCCATCGGGGACTTCCCTTGCCACTTCCCCTTCGTTGTTAGCCAAGGTGTGGCTGCAGAGGAAACGTGCTCCTGACTGGCTCCACCAGAGACTGCGATTCGAGCTATCACAAACTAAAAGTAAGCACATTTAAAAGTTTATTACCTATTACTATGCCGTGACTAATACGCCAGCAACCCCAGGTCCCTATGAATGGGGCCAAGGAGAAAAGGGGGGAACTAATTTTCAGCAGTGAGCGCTGCGCGGAACCGCGGAAGATTGTATCTGAAATGCTGTGCTCGGTGGAATTGCCAGCCCGAGTGATTGTGGAGGTGGAGAGACCGGGCTCTCGGTCTAGTTGCGCCCTCGAGAGAGCGGTGTGTCTGTGTGTTGAAAGCTAAAGAGCACGGGCGCGGCGACCAGAAGCAGAAGATATAAAAATAGCATGAAGAGCAGCGCAGGACATCGCCCGTGTCAGCAGACAGACGTGAGCAGGGATGAGGCTGTGATAAGTGGCCAGGCTGAGGTGTGGGAGCGGAGGGAAAGGGAGGAGGAGGGAGGGGAGGACAGGGGAGGGAATGCGGGAGGGTGGGGTGGAGACAGACAGACAAACACAGAGAGAGGACACCTCTTCTCTTTCTAGTTCTTGCTTCTGGCTTCCTTTGTGTCCAGGGACACAGGGGTATGTAGCAATGCTGTGTCTTCTACCGTGAAGGCATGGGCATAGGGTACTTGTCATGTCTGGCTGGGGATGGGAAAAGGGGGGCTGCAGTGACTCGGTTGCTACTAGGTGGGTGTTGGTACGCCATGGGGAATACATTTGTCCATTCTGAAGCATTGATGGTCCAAGGGGCATTCACTGTACGCAGGGAAATGCTAAGCTCTGTTTGCCAGCCCTTTGTCGATTTCTGTGTAGTGATGGCCCACAGTAATGACAGGTGTTTGATACGATGGCTTTTCTAACTGTCTCAGGCAATTAGCCAGGCCTTCCTGTATGCTTGTGATCGATTTATAGTTACTTCCACTGTCGGGATCCCCAGAATGCAGTGTAATTATCCGCTTGTGAATGTGGCCCCCAAACTTGACTATTTGCTCTTGACGAACCAGCTTCCACTGTCTGCTAAGCACGTAGGAGGTGCTTACGTGGTAAGGCCTAAACATTCACGAGGGTCTCCACCTTGAGGTCTTGGCATCTCACAGGGCCTCCCCACCCAGAAAGAAAGGTACCCACCTGACCAAGCTCCCTATCAGCCAGATCAGCTGCACCCCACGAGGTCCTCAACCTAATGGGTTACCTCCCTGCCGGCTCCCGGAATTATTCAAACAAGTCAATCACATCCTCCTTGGGAACCAGGTCAGGCTGCTTCAGCCTCTTGCTGTTACAGAGCCTGCTTCCCACAGGTTCTGCTGGGTCACTCTGCTCCGAGTGGCCCTGCATGAGGTTGGGGGTCCTCCCTCCCCGGGCTGTGGGATAAACGACTGATAAACTGCTGTCACCTCTTGGGTCCAGTGTTGGGTGTCGTGTGTCCAGCCATCTCGCCCGATGTAGCTGGACGGACTTCTTCCTCATCAGTGAGGTGGGTAGGAGGCGATTGGATACATGCTGAATAAATACTTGATTAAAGAAAAGTAATGTGAGACCCCATAACATTAAAAAAAGAGACTACATTATATATGTCTATGTTTTCTTAAAGGCACAGAATTATACAATACACTTTGGAAATATTTCCATATAGCAAAAATGGAAAGTTTGGAATGTAAAATCCTTACATATCTGGAAATCTATTAGCTAAAATCAGCCACCCCTTGATTGGCAGTTAAAATTTTTACTAGGTCATTGAAATACCCATTACTTGGAAATTATTAAAATGTGGTAATATTTGGCTTTTCTGTGGTAAGTTTTTGGCTTTTCTGTATTTCCCAATTTTTCTTCAAATAACCCAGATTATGTTTAGTTAGACATAGAAGTCAATTATCAATTGAATGAGCCCTTGGACACAGAGAATAACAAAATCTAATCCCCTGGACAGAACTGCTTATGAAGAAGCACGTTTGGGTCAGAGCGGGAAGGAAAGGAGCAGTTTCTGAAGTGGAACAAGGATTTTGAAACCTTGTGAAGTCCAACATAGTAAGTATTCACAGAGCGGGTCTGTGTTGTAGAAAGAGTGTTGGAGAAAACAATCCAGATTTGGTCTGAAGTTCTACTAGATTCTTTTCTGTTCCCTGCTGTTCTCCTGGGGTTCCCTGGCTCTTTAACACCTCTCTCATGGCTCAGACCCAAGGCCAACGAAGCCCCTGCGTTCCTGTAGGTGCTGAAGGAAGCCTGCCTGGTGGTCTCACTCACTCAGCCCCAGATCTCCCATCTCCGTCACGGTGGGCTCTCGCACCACACCCCAAGTGGCAAAAGATCTCTTCTACTTTCTCTCCAAGGTCAGGCCCCCCAGGTGGCAGTTCCTTAAAGACTTTGAGGAGGACGGGGAAAGGGGGTCACATTTTAGCGGTGCTGCACAATCCACCTGGGGTGGAGTACTGGGCCTCCTCATCTGGAGCCCCCCACCCATCGCCCCCCACCCACCATGGGGAGGGGCACGGGGGTCATCATCTCCTTCCTGCCTGCTGCCATTTTTCACAGCTGCTGGGTCCTTCCTGGATCCTCCTTCAGTTGCTGCTTCCTGCAGCCCTAACTCTTTCTGAACCACTTAACACCTCTTCCCCAGGCTTCTCTTGGAAACGGAAGTGTCTGCTTTCTGTATCATTTGAACATTTCCGTTTTCTCTGCTTGTCTCTTGGTTGTTGACCTCCGGGGGTGAGCACGGTCCAGGGTACTATAATGCCACCCACCCCGCCAACCAAATTTAAAAATAGAAATGTTCTCTTTTTAAGGGGATTTGGAGTTTTGCCTTCTTCAAGGGCTAACTGGCTCAAACATCAATCTGCTTTCTAAAAATATAAAATGAAGTTATTTAAAATATATCATTAGACCATGTTCCAGAGGGTCCTTCTTTGCAAACAACTTTTCAGCTATTCAGCATGAGTTTTATATTGTCTTAGGAGCCTCTGAGCCAAAATATCAGAAGAAGCCCACATTAATATTGCTTTAAGAAAGAACACAAACTAGACTGTTACCTTGCCTTCAGAAAAGTTCCTCTTCTCCCAGAGGAGGCAGAGCCAGCTTCTGAGCATCCTGATCACAACCCACAGGGTTCAGCAGAGGAAACACGACCACGCAGGGAGTTGAAGACCCAGCCAGAGTGTGGAAATTGCCCCCAGTCTGACTCAGATGTCCGTGCTGTTGAAACGCGTTTACACAAAGGCAAGGCCTTGGCTACACCGACTGAGGCCTTCATCATAATACCTGACCACTTGGCTGAAATGAAATGAATCAATGAACTCATTCCTTTTAGTTAGTGGGAGGGCTCAAATGAATGGTAGTCTTTGGGTTAGAATGCGCCTTTCCTGAATGCAAAGTATTTGTTTCTTTAAACCAGAAGCCTCCTGGTGGCAGAAATGCAGCAAACAGGAGACTGGGCCTTCCATTTTTCTTCTGGGTGTAAATTGCACGAGAGATTCCAGGCTAACCTTGTCTGACCTTTCTGTGAATACCTCGTTAGCATCCGGTGTCTCTGCTCCTAACCCCCTGACACAGTAGCAGCCCTGGTTTGGGAGAGGGGTACTGAGAAGTGGCATTAGGTAGCGAGAAGCTTAGATTCTGTCTTGACTGGAAGCCCCCTTATGTTCTTTTTCTTTTTACATTTATGGCCATTATTTCTGTCACGGTCTTGCGTACCATGCAGGGATTAAGCATAATACACTTATTGCTAAATTTTAAGTCTTCGATTATCACCTGCTTCTCATCCAATCGTGTTGCAAGTCTTATCGGAACTCGGATGTTGCTTGGAAAGCAAATAATTATAGCTAAGAGAAGAAAGACCTACTTTCCTAGATTCAAAGGAGCCTTTCAGACTGGTGACACAGAAGACAGAGAGAAATAAACATCTGTGTTTTGATTGACAGTCCCTAACCTTCATGTTTCTCTGTAAAGAGACAGAAACCAGAGGGGTGCGCATGGCAGGCAGCGGGAGATCAAAGCGCAACGGGAGAGGTGAGAACCGTTCTGGGCGTGGCTGGGCTGCTAGACTGCTGCCTGACCTTGGCCAAGCAGCCGCGTAAAATGAGGGATCTGACCGTCCTATTCTCTACTCTAAGAAAAGGCTTCATAGTTCTGTGATGAGGGCGATAACACGGTTACCAACAACCAATGCGGCCAGAAACCAGGAAGTCCTCTGCTGTAGTGCATTAGCGGAACCTGCATGTTACAAACTCCTTGGGGGCTCAACAAACCCCGACACAGATACAGCTGAAAAGTCGCACCATTTTGCCACGGATTAACTTTTCCCCTATGATCCTAAATGTCTTAGATAAAAATCGAGCCTTAAAGTCTCAATAACAACTGTCCAGTACTGATCAGTGATGGGACAACCAGGCATGAAGCTTCCCAATGGAATGAACGAATCCAAACTATTGGTTTTGAATCGTTTATTTCCCCGAGCCAGGTTCTGCAGGCTTGTCTCCTACCGTCTTAGAATTCATTTTTCTAAGAAGCCAACGTGGTGGAACCTACGACAAAAGTCTGACCTGATCCAGTCTTTGAAGATGCAGTCCGGGGTGTGATTATGTTGCCAGTAGCACACAAAGATCAAGCCGATATTAGGGGTCATAACATAACATAGGAACCTAAATCCGCTTGTTTTTCTCATTCTTCACTAAAGATAAAATACCTCTTTTTCCCCCTCTGGATATTTTCCAGAGTTTTTTGGGTTAAGCGTCGTCGTATTGTATAATAAAGGTAAGTACATGTATAAGATTTAGCATAACGACTTGCTGCCACCGAGACAGGTTGATCTGGATTTTGTTTAGCTGTAGAAACACCTCTTCCAGGGCAGGACCTGTTATGGGTCAGAGCAGGCAGATTATGGGCCCGGTGGCTGCTTTTCTCATCTCGGGCGTGTGAATTATTTAGCCTGTGTAGAAGTCAGTTTGCTCATCTGTGAAGTGGAGACAGAATCTGCCCACAGGGTTATGCTAAAGACCAAATGAGACAACGCATGTAAAGTACTCTCCACGGTGCCAAGCACATAGTAACTGCTCAATAAATGGTAGCTATCACTTTAGTAAGATTTTCCCTCTACTATCTGCCCTTCGAGTGAGGCAAGATGGAATTATTTTTGTCTACAATGCACATATGAGGATGCAGTGACTCTGAAGCTTTGCCCTGCTCCAAGCCACACAGTGAGATCACAACGCCAGGACGCATGCGCAGGGCTCACGGCTCCACCTCCGGGCTCTTTCTACGTCGTACACTTTCCTCCCCTTTAGATTCCAGTAGAAGTGACTGTGTTGGGAGTGACTGACCCACACGGGAATGTTGGCTGTAACGTACCCACGTTATCCTGACCCTTCTGTGTGAGGACTTAAGTGTAACGAGTAAAGAACATGATAGAAAACAAACTCGAAAAGGAAGAGAAGAAGTCCAAGTTCCGATATTTACTCCCAGACTTCATCATGAAGTAATAAAGTTTTCTCCGCCAAGAAAAATCCCTCTCATCCTTTAAGACTTGGCTCAAGAATTATTCTGTGAGTTCTTCCTCCGGGCTCCCCTCTGCACACACAGCACACGCCCTCCCAAATGTTGCACTCCTGTAGCACTTGTCCCTGCCTCTTTGGGTGGGTTTATTTGTGTGTGTGGGGGGGGGCAGTGGCATAAATATTAGAAATATACATTCATGTTTTTGTATAAAATGACTCTCCCATCTCTCCTTTCCTTACAACCTCTTTTCTACCCAAATTTAACCCTCAAACATATTTTTTTTTCTAGCCAAATGTCTCAATGTCGATGAGCTTGTTAAATTAAGAGACTCAAAATCAAATGTCTACAGAGACTGCTGAATGAGAAGAAATGGGTAAAGTAGGCCCAAGAATGGGAAAATCCAAGTGGTCTCTCTGTCTCTCATTTTCCCATTTTTGGTAGACCAACAAAAACTGGTATTTTTCTAGTACAAATTGTGCTTGATGATAAATGGTAACATTCAACCTCCGTATTTGTGTGTAAATCATAGGGGATGATGTGAATTGTCACAAACTGGAAAGCACATGGTCAATTTGAAGGGGCAGAAGTATTTCTTCTGAATAACTGTTGCCTTGTGGAAATCAGGGACAGTATTGATAAATATTCTCTATTTTATTTTCAAGTAAAGCTAGAAATTTTTATATAAAACCAGTTTTTACATTTTGGCTTAGATTTAGTTAAACTTCTGGGCCGGGTAAGTGAAGTCATAAGTGGCCCCAATTTGGCCAGTTTGTAGCCTCTGATTTTAATAATGGGTCAAGACTAGTAACAACATAAAACGCTGGTTCGAGAGATTTTTGAGAAGATACTTTTGCCCTAGCAACCTGGGGTTCATCTCAGAAATTTCACTGCTGAACATCCTTCTTTTGAATTAAAAAGGTGCTCTCTATTCAAAATGAGTATCTCTTAGAAAGTAACGTAATAAGTTATTATTAGTGATGTGAACCTTAGTATAAATGCTAAAATTTGATTCTTTTAAACTACTGGATAGATAAGACAAGCGAAGAGAAGAAAACTGAGCAGAGCATATAAGATTGGAGGAACTAGCCACCCAGGATAAGAAAAAGCTAAAAACCATGACTTAGAGCCTAAAATTAAACTTCTACTCCATGATATAATTTTCAGCAGCCCTTGACCTTAAACTTATAATGATAGTTCCAGTAAGCAACCATTGTTCTTTTGATAAGTCCTAAAACAAACAAACAATAAACCCCAAAAAACAACATAAAAAGGGGAGCCTGGCTGGTGTGGCTCAGTTGTTTGGAATGTCGTCCAAAAGGCCATGGGTTCAATTCCAGGTCAGGGCACATATCCAGGTTGCGGGTTCAATCCAGGTTGGAGGACGTACAAGAAGGCAACCAATTGATGGTGTTTTGTTCTTTCTTTCTCTCTCTCCCCCTGCCTCTTTCTCTAAAAAATGAAAAGAAAGTCCTTGGGTAAGGATAAAAATATTTTTCTTAAATGGAGACATTCTTACTTTTGATGGAATGTTCTTTTCTTTGATTCGTTCACAGTTTGCACATGACAAGAAGTGAAGAGTGGCAAAAATTACATGTAGATGAAGTTCATATATGGAGCTCATACAAAAACCCATCATATACATTTCTTCTGACAGCTTACATGTCAAGTATAGAGTCCCAGTTGAAATGTGTGTAGTGCTGTTAACCCATTAATATTGGGTTGGCCAAAAAGTAAGTTTGTTTCTTTTCATAGGATGGCTGTAGTAGTGTTTAGTTATCTTTTTTTTTAGTGTTTAGTTATCTTTAACTTGATTCAAACCAATTTTGTTAGATTGTATTATGAGAGCTGTCATATCAGCATGCATTAAATAACTTATCAAAATTAGTGAATTTTTGTGTAGCCATTTTAATATTGAGGATTGAAGAAAATATACAACATTTTTTTAGCATATTAAGCTTCATTATTTCAAGAAAGGTAAAAAAGCAACTGAAACCCACACACAAAAAAAGATTTGTGCAGTGTATGGAGAAGGTACGACTGATTGAATGTTTCAAAAGTGGTTTGTGAAGCTTCCTGCTAGGGAGTTTTTGCTGGGCGATGCTCCATGGTTGGGTAGACCAGTTGAAATTGATAGCGATCAAATCAAGAAATTAATTGAGAACAATCAATGTTCTGCCACATAGGAGATAGCTGACATACTCCAAATATCCAAATCAATAAAGTTACTGGTGAAAATGGAAAATGTGTCTTTTATTTCAAGGAAAATAACTCAACAGACTTTTTGGCCAATGCAGTATTTGAGCAGAGATGGCAGGATTTTCCTATGAAGACGTGAGCCCTGTAGGGGTAGCCTTACTTCAGGGTGTTTAACTTCTTAATGGAAGGGCAGAATAGAAGCCTCAAACCAGGACTGGAGAATTGAAAAAGTCAAAAAGTACAATCTTTGCCGTTGTTTTGCCTGTGACTAGTTTTGTGAGTGGATGTGACAGTGGCATTTCCGTCCCTGAAAATAACGTCCTTCCCTTACCTACCATAGAACAAGAAAAATAATAATTTTCCTTCTGTCCTTCTAAGTTCTTCTAGCTGGTGTAATAATCGAATTGATGGGAGACAGATGAGTAGGAAAAATAACCCAATTTATCGCGTATGTACATCTGGGGGTTCTGTAAGAATACGGGGCCAGAGGACCAAGCGGGTATCTGAGGCTTACATGCCATCTTGAGCTGAGGAGAAGGGGGATTGTGGTTTCGTATTCTCCTGCAAATTGCTTAAAGGTCAATTACTTCGGAGACCTTCTTGGGTGAAGTCGGGCCCCGTCTCCATTAGATTCACTGCACAGTACTTTGTTTCCCTCTGCACTAATCACAATCTAACAACACCGATTAAGTCCCTTGTGTGAGACAGAAAATGTGATTCCTCCAACGCCTACCAGAATATCTGGCTCGTAAAATGCCTTCAAAAGATACTTTCCAAAAAAAAGAAGAAACAAAAGAAAGCATTCAAGAAAGGTGAATTTAATTTGAATTAACTTTTAGTGAACTTACATGTCAGGCATAAGTCTCTGTGTATTTTACTAAAACTTAGCTCATACTTTCAGAGACTCAAGATTCCGAAATCCTTTAAATCCCCAGCAGGCTTACCCCCCCGCCTATTGCGCATGCGTGGTAGCGCGCCGTGCACATGCGCAGTTCTGGCGCTGCCGGGCCGAAGTGGCCGCCGCCGGGAGCTGGGGGTGGTCCCGCGGCGCTATGGCCGAGGCCGGCGGGGAAGTAGTCGCGGTGTCCCCGTCCGGGGCTGCTAGCGGCCTCAGCAATGGGGCAGGCGCGGCCTCGGCGCAGACCAGCAACCCGCTGTCGCGGAAGCTGCATAAGATCCTGGAGACGCGGCTGGACAACGACAAGGTACCCGGGGCTGGCGGGGTCGCGGACGGCCCGCGGGGCGGAGCCGGGCCAGGGGCGGGGTCTGGGCGGCTCGGGGTCCCTCGCTGGTCGCCCCCCGCCGAGGGGACCCCAGCCCCGCGCGCGGGGTTGCAGGGGGCGGGGAGGCCCTGGGCATTACTCGTATTTACAAAGGTTCCGGGATCCAGTGGTGGAGCCCCGTCCCCCCGGCCGTTTTCGGGGTCCGAGCAGGCGCGGAGGAGGGCAGAGCCCAGGGCAAGATAAGGGGGTCAGCGGTGGGAAAGACCGAGCATTAAGGTTATTTCTGATCTTTGCAATTCCAAACGGTTCTGCAGCGAGTAACCTCGTTCTGGCCCAGCAATGCACAAGTCAGTGTGTCCTCATGGTGTTTCAGAAATCAGTTTCCTGTCCAGGGGTGTGAAGCTCATTCAGCATTTTGGGGGTTGTCATGGAAGCACATGATTGGAAAATGAGCTCATTGAATTTTGGCCGGAGGTGAGGAAAACAGTTGAAAATTGATCCTGATCACTTTCTTCTGTCATCGATTGTTCAGGAGATGTTGGAGGCTCTCAAGGCCCTTTCAACCTTTTTTGTTGAGAACAGTTTGCGGACTCGAAGAAATTTACGTGGCGATATTGAACGCAGGAGTCTAGCCATCAATGAAGAATTTGTAAGCATTTTCAAGGAGGTGAAGGAAGTATGTAAACTTTTCATTAAGCTTTTATTGAAAATGTACTCTATGCCTAGCCCTATGTTAAGTATTTTCATGAATTAGGTTGGCATATTTGCTTTTCATGTTCAAATAGAAAATGTGACTACTTGCTCCAGAAGCATCCAGGCCTGTCTTTGGATTAGTATGATTTCTGAATCTGTGACTTCTCCTGATGCTGGTTCTTAGGACGTTGTAATATTTGTCATAGGGTGTTCCCTTTGGAATTTTAGCTTCTTTAACAATTAAAAAAAAGTCTCCGAATGGTTTTCCACCAGTGATATTCCCTCATTGAATAAACTTCCCTTGGATAACCACTTCTCACTGCCGATAATTGAGACTGGGTTACTTTAAGGAAGTAAGAGGTGGGATGGGGAGTAGGAAGGGAGTGCGGGGAGAGGTGGCACAGAGGTGGTCACGAGTTGGTAGTTGTTGAAATCGAGTGCTGTGTACCTAGGCATTAATATCATCTCAACTTTTGGACATTTTTGAAAATTATCCGTAATGAAAATACAATGACGTACACATAAGGGGTGTAAATGATACGACTGAGTGACCAGTTAAGTTCATGTGCGTTTGGGGGGCTGGAGGTGGAGATGGAACAATTTGCTTACAAGCCTGTTGCCCAGAAACAACTGTTGGTGGTGTTTTATTGTATGGCCTTTCCTGCGTTCTTTTGAACAGATACGTGTATTTTCCTAAAAAGTGAGGAGGCATTATGTATTGTTTCATGACACTTTTCTTACCTCATACAGACATCTCTCCATGTCAGTAAACACACACACGTGCACACGCACAGTCACTGTTAATGTTTGCACAGATTTCTGTTGTGTGGTTGGAAAGGTTTCACACTTTCCGTCTGTTGTAGGCAACTCTGTGGATTGTGCTGTGACATACATTGCTGCACACTCCCCAATGAATTCCTTAGGTAAGGTCTTGGAATTTCTGAACAGAGAGGCATTAAAAAATTTGAATTATTTGCTGTTTTTTATTGCGGCAGCATCTACAAAGAATATACTAGTTTTTTAAATCTTTTTAACACTAGATGTTAGTCTTTTTATTCATTTCCACTCTTAAATATCAGATCTTTTATCATGTTTTGGCAAAAAAATTTATGGGTGGAATGTCAGGATTAAGAGAAGAGCAGCTTCTTTAGCAGTGTACTTAATGGTGCCGTCCTTCTCCTCGTCAGGAGCTGGAGAGCATAAACGAAGATGTCCAGGCGATGAGCAGCTGCTGTCAAGACATGACGAGTCGCCTGCAGGTGCTGTGCGATGGCTAGGTCCCCCCATTGTCCCCGGCACAGAGTGGGCTTTCCGAGATTGTCACATGGGGTCACAGAGTGTACGGGTATCTACCCCGCAGTGCTCTGCAGGAAGCCGGAATGTAAATGTTAGGCTTTTTTTTTTTTTTTGACTATATGTGCTTCATACTTTTTTTGGGTGATGGTTTACAAATATTGTTAACTCCAGGAGCCTTTATATTTTGATCTCACTGGTAGAGAACTCACTGTGTAGAATTTTGATAAACCTGCCCTATAAATATCCCATAAATCCAGCAGAAATGAATTGAGGAAATACTATACTTTAAAAAACTGTGCAAGCCTAGACAGAGAGTGGAGGTGGATCTGTGGAGCAGAGTGACGCTGGGAAAGATAAGCACTTGAAGCACATACTGGATTTCAAGAGCAGTGATCTCAGAAGAGTACTTTGGGGGCTGCCGTGTTCAGTTCCCTGCATCAGAAGTTTGCAATCTGCTGAATTATCTCGGTTTGAATCTGCTTTCTTAAAAATACCGACCATTTGCTGGGCACTTGATTTGGTTGCAAGGAACACAGGTTCATCATGGCTTCAGGAAAGATGGGTGGGGCTGTGACTTTCTGGCAGGAGGTGGGTAAATCAGGAACACAGAAGGTTTCTTTGACAATCTGGATGGGGTCTCTGAGGGCCCAGACCTCGGTGGTGGTGGCTGGCGGGGTGGGGTGGTATTTCTAGATCTGTTTCAGTTATGACTCAGGCGCTTCAGAAGCGTTTGAGTTCTGGAGTGTGATCTCATTTGCTGTAAGTCTGAACTCCAGTGAGTGTTACTGTTCCTTTTTTGAAGTGTAATAACATGAAATGTACTGATACTAGATGTGTTCATTATTTTAGGCAGCAAAGGAGCAGACTCAAGACTTAATAGTCAAAACCACTAAGCTTCAGGCTGAAAGGTAAGTTTTCCCTTGGGTAGTCACTCTTCATTAATTTGAAGATTAAATGGAAAGAAAATGATAGATAAAACCAAATCAAAGTTAAAATAATAAAAACCTGATTCAAAATGGATACAGCATACAAGGTTCTGAGCTATTGTCCAAGAGTAAAACAAACATAAAACAGTAGGAATCCTGTTTTCTCAAAACTGTTAAATAGTTTTGGCTATTCTATTTTTTTTTAACAAATAAGGATTTTTTTTTTATCTCCTAAAAAGACATTTGGAGCTTAAGGTGTATAATATTGTTAAAAGTAACCAAATGTAATATCATTCTGACTCACATAAACCAATGGTGAAAAAAATGATCAAGCAAATTTGAAACATAATTGGGTGATATTAAGAGATGCTGGAACCTACTGAGCAGCAGCAGCTATTCTGTGACCATGAGGTAAAAAGCATGACAGAAGGGCTGAGAGAACCCCAGCGATGTTGGCCTGCTGTATTTGAACTGCTGATGTTTGTTCTGCAGCTCAGGCCATTGCGTTAACATTTAGGCAGGACGACGGGACTGACCTTGTCCTATCGCCAGTTCCATGTAGGTAGTTCACGCAGAGCAGTGTGGAGGCTGGGGGGGCGGTGAGCATCTGAACTTGAGAGAGCAGGGCATCAGGTAGGAGAATGGGAGGGAGTGACCATAGTGATGGCCACATGTTCTTAAAAAATACGACTGTAATTGAAAAATAAAAAAAGATAACAAATTTTAAAGGACACTCCTGTTCTTAATAAGATTAAACATTTTAAGAAATGAACCACATCTTGACTTTTTGCCATTTTTCTAAAGTTTAAAAAATTTCTCAATTGTAGTTGGCATACATTATTATTAGATTAGTTTCAGGTGTACACCCACGTGATTATTAGACATTCTGTAACTTACTAAGTGAGTATCCCAATCAAAGCGTCACTCTGACAGCACACATTGTTACTGGGGTGTTACTGACTGTGTTCCCTGTGCGGTTCTGTACGTGCCCGTGACGGTTCCGTGACTGCCGATGTGTTCCTCTCCATCCCCTCACCATTCTCACCCACCCCCGCCCCCTCCCACCCGGCAGCCACCGAAACGTCCTCTGTGTCTGTGAGTGTGTTTCTGTTCCGAGTGTTTGTTTACTTTGTCTCACAGATTCAGGTGTGGATAGGTTTATATATATTACCATTTTATTGATCATACTTTTTATCTTTTTTTCTTCGTATAATACTGGTTTGGTGGTGATGAACTCGTTTAGCTTCTTCTTGTCTGGGAAGCTCTTTATCTGTCACCGTCCCAGCCAGCCTCCAGCCGCAGTCCCTCCTGCTTTCCCTGCCCTGTCCTTGTTCTCGTGCTGCCACCGCTGTGTGACCTTCAGGATATTAGCACGAGCTTCCGGGACAGGCCGCTGTGGCCAGGGCGCCTCTGCTCTCTCGCGAGGGTTTCTGGGATCCATTTCCCTTGGCCTTTCCTCTCCCCTGTCTGGAAGGGGCTGCTGGAACTGGACACCCCTGCCAGCTGGACAGTCCCCCCAGAATGCCATGGGGGGCTGCTGTGTGGGCTGGAACAAAGGCCCCTGACCCCTGAGGCCTGCCCTCTGCCTTCGAGCTTCATTCCTGGCCGGCCACATGCCCCTGGATGCGCTTAGATTTGCTCTCACTCCCTATTTATTTGATAAAAAACCCAGTTAATACATTAATGTGACATAAAGAAATTTAAAAAGGAGTATTAACGATACCTGTTAAGGTGAATTTTCGTAATCAGCAATATGATGATTAGGGACATATGCCATTTAAATCTGTATGGATTTAATTAGGTGGTTTAAGTTATCACTTGATATAAACAGAACATTACTGCCACCTGGAGGAATTTTCCTGTTCTGTTTCTATGTCATTCTGCAGAACTCTTGACTGGATTGAAACCTCACAACCCGAGAGCACAAACGAAACAAAGATAACATACATTGTGTCTCTGCAGATGGCGCTAGTACTCACGTCTTTGTTCAGTC